>OX439130.1:27477997-27486280 GCA_949318235.1 Ecdyonurus torrentis
CAATAATAATAAAGAACAAGTAGTGGAAAATGTGTTCTATATGGCATGTTTAATTATTTTTCTCTTGTAATATAATAAATAAAATAAGAGTGTATGATGAATAAAGTAATGCCTTTTTTTAACTTGAAAATTAGAGCATTAAAACAGTACACGATAAACAAAATATTTATGTAAAAATAATTCGTCATTTGTCTCTTTGTTTGTCAAATCCAGCGAAGGTTTCATCTTAATAATAATTACTATAAAAAAATACATATAGCTTGCAAAATATATTATAGCTTTGATATATGTGTATTGTAGATTCTATATTATTTACTTAAACACATTATATATTATGCCTCTCATTATGTCTGTGTGTTATTCTATATTATGCATATATAAATGTCAATAAAAATTCATATCAATTTCATATCGAAGTTACATAGTCTATATAACATAACTTTTAACTTACAATAGGCTTATACAGTATAATAGAAAAAGAAAAAAAGACAATACCAATTATTTCGAATTTTTATTCTATATAATTTAACATTAAACGTAAAAGCGTAATACGGTTATTATAACGTATTTTAAAACTGTGTAACAATAATATCTGGAAAACAGTAATAATAATAATTAATTATGATTAAAAAAAAAAAAAAAAAGAAAAAAGAAACAGTAAATATAAATGTTCTTTCTATGCTTACACACGTAGACTTTAAATAAATTAGATTTACAAATTAAAAGGTATGAAATAATAGAGGCCTAAGTTATTAATTACTACCAGTGTAACTGCATGGAGATAATTAATATAAGGAACCGACTGCGTATTTCATTCGTCATTTGAAATTTTATTTTTTATTTTTTTCCGAGCGTTTTAATGACGGAAAAATATTTTTTTTCTTTGCAATATATTATACTTTTATTTAAAACATGAGAAATACATCTTAAAGTATTTACCAAAATTACAATAAGTGACGTTTGAAATTCGTTTTCACTACCTTATACGTTGCATTACAGTTTCGGTTGATTATTACAAAACATAATAATACTATAACATATTGTTATAAATTAAGAAAACTATAATATGTGCTTAATTCAACAGAGTAGAAGTAAATAAATATATTGATGTTAAAAATAAGAATATCATAAAAATTGTAGTTTTAAGACGCGCATTAAAAAAATACAAAATTTTGTAATTTTTGAATCTAATATTATTTTCTTTAATCTCGCTTCTAAACTTAAAATAAATTATTTTAAAATGAATTCATACTTATAACTTATAAGTATCAATAATAAATGTATAAAATATTATTTATATTGTATTTATTTATTTTAATTTCTGTAATATTTATACTGTTGAATATAAAAACAAAAATATTTCAAAATTTATAATAAAAATTTTTGTTGCTAAAATATTGTATATTTCAGCAAAATAAATTATATATTCTGGTGGAATAAAAATAATCCTCATGGTGTGTTTGTCTTACAATATTATACCTTCTACATTTAAAAAAAAAAGTAAAAATATTTTTAACTATATCACATTCCCTATTTTTCTATACTCTTTTGTTCAAGTCGAGATGCCTACATCTTTTTGTGTCAAGTTCTTTGAGTATCTTAAATAATAATAACCTTTATTAAAAAAATTATAATAATAAATAATATAAAGAACATTGAAGTTCTCTGCGCATATTGACTAATAAAAGTAATAAAGGAAAAACTGTTTTGAGGCTAACTTTAAACAATTTTGCTTACGTCAGCCGTTTCTATACTTATACTACGTATGCGCAGTACGTTGAAACGGAAGTGAATGTGAGCGAAATCGCTTAAAGTAGTCAGCCTCAAAACATTTGTTCCTTTACTTCCTTTATTATAGTCTATAATCTATATGTAGCATACATTAAAATAGAAGTAGCTGTTCTTTCATATATAAATACGGATGTACAGCAAAAATGATTATGAATATAAATCAAATTATATATTAACTAAAATCTGCAACTTTACTGTATAATCTTCATAATTTGAATACTTATGCAGAAAATTACATTTTCTTAAATCAGTCTTATCAAGTATAGGACTATCTGGCATTTTTATTTACAGACTCGCAAATATAATAATATTGAAACGAAACTATTTGAAACTGCAGGTTACTGTAAGTGTATTCGCTATATTACAAATTCTGAATTGTCATATTATAAAGATCCTATTCAGTACACGAATAAATTGTATATAGAACGTCTTCATAATTAATGAATTATAATTATTGTTGTGTTGTAGTCATAATTTGCGAGTAATAAAAGCTTTCAGTGACGAGCGCAATGTCCCTTGACAATTATTGTGACGAGCTTGATAATGCTTGCTGAAAAAACTTTTAAAACTATTTGCGCTTGGCGCTAAAATATACTAAAACAAGTGAAAAGCGCTTCAATAAAGTAGGCGTTCCCTGAATCAGCAGTTCTGAATCTTTACTGCATTTTGCAAAGAAAAAGGCATGTGAAAAATATCTAACGTGTCTACAGAATATCTCTGAATTAATTTTTGAGCTCATCGATATTAAAGGTAATATTAAAATAATAAATTTTCATTCATACAGTTGCCTACATGCAAGATTTTTGAAGCAAAACTTAGGTGGCAAAGACATGTTGTTTTCCTCGCCTTGTTGTTTACATTGTTTTATATTGTTTTAGTATAAAAAAGGGAACTATATTTCGATAAAAAATGTGGCAGTTGTATTAAATTAATGTCATTTAATATTTGCTCTGTAAAAGTAAAAGATATATTGGATAACTTTTGTAACTGATGGTAAAGTATCGCCTCTTTTATTATCATCGTATGCAAATGTTCGTTTTGTTTTGAATCGATGAACTCTTAATATGTACAAGGACAGTACTTATTGCCAAGATTGTCTTTTTTGCAACGGTTGGCTTCTTTTCTGTCGTTTTGTGTGTGCTATAATAAAAACTATTCCATCCCTGTATTCCTTAGGTATCAAAGAATTGCAATTGTTTCAGATGTTTCGACGAGTAAGAAATTTTATTGGACGTCACCCCAAAAAGATCACAACTGTAGTTGTGGTTGCTGCTGGAGCTCTAGCTTGGAAATATGCTAAGCGACGCCTTCAACAATGGCAAGAAGAAGAGAGTCAAAAGCTGATGGATACCGCAAGACGGCAAGCACATTTCGAGGTATAATTTTTTTTGTTAAGAAAATGCAAAGTCATCCTTTACATACAATAAAAAAAGAAATTTATGACTTAACATATTGTGGTATCCTTTTATGATTTTTTTGAATGTCATAAAATGTGATTGTAACATTTTTAGAAACTTTTATGTTTTATCATACGGTACTTTTATTTTTCTATAATTTCTGGAAATAAGCTTAATATATAATTATATCTTTGCATATGTATGCTGCTATTTTTTTTTTTTTTTTTTTTTCATTTAGAGTTTTATCACATATACCCTGTAGCATACAGTATACATTTCTTTTCTTTTTTTTTTTTTTTTTTTTCTTTTTTCTTTTTTCTTTTTTTTTTTTCAGATTTTGATTTTCACATTATATTTATTTATACATAATAAAAATTTGTATTACATACGTAGAAATTAAATTTGCTTCAATGTCTTGTACATACAGGAGATAAATAACATTGTAGCTTATGTAGAGTCGCAGTGTTCTGCACATGAATCTAAATTATAAATAACTAAATACTTAATGATATTTTTGCTTTCAGTCTACACTGAGAACAGCAGATGCTGCCATAGAAGCAATGGGCCCATCTCTTGCAAGTGTGGTATTTGAGAGCTTAGATACTGCACAAGTCATTGCCAAACTACGAGAACTGCGTGATTCAAGAGGAGAAAAATGGATTGAAACTTGGGGAGAGATGAAGGTATAGTAAAATAATGTTATTCTCTTTCATTGACTTATCTGGGGGGCTGTTCCGTAAGCTCTCGTTTCACTTCTCGGTATCAAGATCCATAAGGTCCAACAATGAATTTGGTAACAATCTAACAGAACACCCCTCCTGATAGTAGTTAAAACAAATAGCTAGATAGGAATATTCATACTGCTGACTAAATGCAAGTCAAACCCCTAAATGTATTGTGCTCTCGTCACTATGAATCGGCAGCTGGGTACACATGATTGGGATAAATATATTTTACCATTTTTTTTAAATACAGCGAGTGTGTTTTATTCTCATGAGAATAACATTGAAAATTTAGCACAAGATTTTGAATGGTAAAATATATTTCAATTGTGTGTACATACTGTACTATTATTATTTTAACTGCAGTATCTATCAAATCTATTTTAATTACATTAGTCAATTATTGTCAATTTTCTTAATTACCGGTACCAAATTAATATTTCAGATTTTTTATTGTATAATAAAATGATAAATAACAGCGGGGGAAAAAACATCACGATTTGATAACAAGTTCAAAGAAAAGGATAGGAAAAAAGACAATTGTTACACAGCTATAATGCGGAAAAATACAAATAGCCATAACGTGAAAGTAGACCATAGAATAATGAATTCTAATAAAATGACAGTAATAATACCAAAGTAATATTGAAGGACTTGTGCTATCCAACCTGTCACTTGTGTAGGCTAGGATAAGAAACCCGGCCTGATATTATACTTACCGTGTTCAAAGTCAGCTGTTGTCAGATGTGCAGGTTGCCACACAATATGAGAAAGTAGGGTAGCTTGAGTCCAACTGTGGTTGATCAGAGCCTGCAGTGTTGCAAATATACCCTAGTTTTCAAAATGTGATGACAGAGAAACCAAGTCCATAATAATAACCTCTGTATCTATCAAATTACATGTAAATTTTGAAAATTAATTTATTATTATTTTTTTTTTTAAATAAATGTTATCTTTTGCAGCTGCTGGTAATTTCACGAGTTGTGTCTCTGGTATATTGTGAAACAATTCTTTGCCTATTGTTGAGAGTTCAACTTGCTGTTCTTGCTGGCCAAATGTATCAACAAAGCAGAGATCTTGGAGCAGCAGAGTCACAGGTGGGTCATTATAAATACTGTAGTCAAATTTACGGCAGCAATTGTTTTTAACAATGTTGTGAACGAATTGGTTGGTCAATAATATTTCAATTTATATTGATGCTTATATTTGCAGTCACCTCCTCAGAACTTTGATGAGAGCCACTTAGCAGCCTGCCAACACTTCATCTCCTCTGGTGTTCCCAAAGTATGTCAACTTGTACATGAAGCTGTAGCTCGATGTCCTCTTGTGATCAACATGAGTTTAAGTCATCGCTTATCACTGGAGGATCTTGAGAAACTACTATGGTCTGTTCAGACTCTTCTGTGTGAGGATCCAAATACTGATCCTCTTCATAACATTCCAAGGTATGTGGAATTATTTATCTCAATCTGGTTGCGGTAAAAAGGAATAAGTAACTTATGAATGTAATGCACAGATCTGTTGACTTCCATCATTAAAATATAGCTTTCTATTTATTTGTTATTATTTCTATGTTTCCAACAATTCAATGTGTATTTATTGTATAAAAGTTCAAAAAATAATAATAAAGAACAATGAAAGACCATAGTACAGTATGTAGAATGTTTATGTTTAGAGCACATTAAATTAAATGTGCTCTAATCATTCTACAAACTATTTTCTTTTATTGTACTTTATTTCTTCAACAGTTATATTCAACATCTGCGATGGTTTCTTCTTTAAATATATCTATGTGTATTTATTTTTGTTTAATATATTGTGAGGAAAGTAAGTCCAATAGAAATTAGACGTATTATAAGACAAAAACTTTTTACTTGTTCCTTCAGTTTTGGTCTTGAAGAAAAACAGATAATAGTGTTAAATTATAATGCCGTACAGTATATAGGATGAGTCTTATTGTGTTAGCCTTTATTATGATGTTGTTCTTTTACTATTGACCATGATAATATCAATCAGCTTATATGAAAAAATTGAAATATACATTATAGCAATAGGTTCTAAATAATGGGATTACTGTATAGTAAAATGTCAACAAAGTGTTCTAATTGTTGTTGTGTAATTACAGATATGCCATACCTGAGGAACAGCCAGGAGCAAGTGTAGACATGATAAGACTTCAAGCTGAGACCTCAGATCTCCTGCAGACAGACGAAGTGTGGTCACTGGTCAGCTCATGTGTCAGTCGAGGCTTGGCGTTCACCGTAGACACAGTTGCCAACTTCTACTCAGAGCCTCGTGTTGAACAGAGCACCAGCAGTGCACTACCCGCACCTCTCAGTCTACCCCTTGCCAAAGTTATACCAATACTAGACGGAGTTGTGAAGAGAGCAAAGGATAAGAGTTTACAAGAACAAGCTACTAGTATTAGTTTCTTACGACTTTTAATTTCAGATGAGAAATTAAAAACATTAGCAGCTAATGTTTATGAAGCTTTTGGAGAACCAGATAAGAATCAGAACTCAAGGCAGATGAGTTTGTTTTAAAGGTACATACTTTTGTTTTTGTTTCATGTATTCGCTAGAGTAGCTTGTATTTTAATGTATATATCACTGGTGTCATCATTAAACTTCATTTTCTGATATTTTTTAAAAAAATTCTTAGTATTTATGCAGTATAGTATTTATACATTTGCAGTCTTTTTAAAAAACCATTTAAACACGTAACACACAAATGAGTGCTCATGTTTACATATAAAAAATATTTGTATTTAGTTACATCTTTTAAGAAAACAACATTCCTGTGGGCAAATTTTGTAATTTCTAAAATTTACACAACTGCGAACTACTTTTTATTTATTTTTTTTTTAGCCTATTATTATTATTATTTTTTTGATGATACTTCTTGTGATGTACGTAATAAAAAACTTTTACTATGGGATATTTCTGTAACTGTAAGTTGTTGTCTTTTTTTTTATATACAGTCAGTAGAATAAGTACTATCGTTTTCTTAATTTTATTTATATTGTGACGAATTTCAAAGGTTTATATACTAAAATTAATATGGTTCGTACTAACACTATAATAAAATACATACCATGTTAAAAGGTTTTATCATTACAGTATTTCTTATGTTATTAATTGGCAATACTACTCGAAAGCTGAGTGTCAAATAATCTTCCCTTCTCTCTAGTTGAGTAAAAAAATTCCCAAAAATCCTACTGCCACTAGAGGCGCAAGTGACATTTCTCTAGGGCAAGTAGAGTGCATGCACCCCACTGAGGCCATAAAGAAAAAGGGAAAGTTTGAGACATAGCCATGAATATAATTATTGTCCATGAATGAGGAGGAAGACTTAAAATAAAAATAAGGAGGCTATTTTAGTCCTGAATTGATTCATATGTGAATTTCTAATTTTTCAGATCATTAGAGATATTAATTTTTAAAATATGACGTGACGGGTGGCAACTTATGCATGTTGGAATGTGTCTTTTCACGAATTCAAAAATTAATTAAAGATACTTAATGAACTCAAAAATGAGAAACTCACATAACAATTGATTCAGGACTATGTTCACTTTTAGAATATGCAATAAAATTACCCCCCTTTTTTTTTTTTTTTTTTTTTTAGTCTTCCTCATTGGTATCTTTCTGTAAGTGCACATCTTTTATCTTCCCTGTATTATTATCTTGGAGGTTGCGTTATAAATATAGCAGCTGCTCTTGCATTACCCACCTATCTACCTCATCCTGCTATCCTTCTCTTGACTCCAGCAGTCAGCAGTGGCAGTTGAACCTGCAACCCAAGCACACTCATGTGGCTATATTATATCATCAAATAAATGAAACTACTGTATATCAATAAAATAATTAATTAGGAAACTCAATTTCAGTTTGAATAGATTATTAATGAAAAGAATAGGGAAACTAACAATCACCTTTTTAAACTGTAAAGCCCATAGCTAGGTGAAGATCTTGATGGCTTGATGGATCGACAGCAGCTGACTTCAAGCAATGCCAGGCCAGGTTTCATTCTAACTTGTGCACATGACAGGTTAGATGTCACAAGTCTTCCTGACTGCAGAACATTGCATTTAGCACAAATATTTCTATTGATTAAGACGTTTCATGGGTGACAGCCGTCTAAGTAGGCCACTTTACTTATTTACTTGGTTTATTTATTTATTTACCTCCAACCAACTCATGTTTCCTACATCATTGTGGTAAGGTGCTTGTTGGTTCCCTTCTCTTTCTTGTGATAATATATAAATTCAAGTTATATTGTCAATCTTAAATAGGTTGATTTTCTTATTCTCTCTATGCTCTTATCAAGGATACAACAATACTAAAGAATTGTGAAACAATTGCATTGGATAA
>OX439130.1:27486480-27711480 GCA_949318235.1 Ecdyonurus torrentis
TAAAACTTTTTTCTTTTTTAGTTGCATGCAAGTTAAACTTTTTTCTCTGTAAAATGTCACAATTTTAAACCTTATATTGTAAAAATAAATCATTGTTTTGTATTTAATAAAGCAGTGTGTTTATTTCACCATAGCCACTACCTTTTTTTGTATTATGGGCTTGGTTGTCCTCGGCCATCACTTTTTGTGAAGGTTGGCACATACTTCCAACACTGCAGGCTCTGGTCAGCAACTATCGGACTCAAGGTACCCCACTTTCTAATATCACGTGACAACGTGCACGTCTGACAGCAGCTGACTTCAAGCAAACCAAGCAATGCCAGGCAGGGTTTCATATTCTAACCTGTACACATGACAGGTTCTGGACAAGTTAGAAAGCACAAGACCTCCTGACCACGGAACCTTGCATTTCTGCAACATTATACTATTCTTATTATTCAGGGTGTTTATTTAAATTTTTATTATTTTAAAGGCTGATTTCACTAAGAAACTTTTGGACAATTACAACTTGTTATATATCAAATTAAAGCACAAATTTTGACATTTTTTAAAATGCTTGCAAAAAAGAGGTGTGTCAAGTGGTTTTCATATTAATCAGTAAGTGGCGTATGAGTTCCTTATTGAAGAAAAAAACTCACGATTGCGCCAGATTTTGATTTAAAACAAAGGCTGGATTGGCCGATGGATGGACATATTGACCCACAGCTTGGGCACTGAGATCACCAGGCCTCACCCCACCTGATTTTTTCTTGTGGGACGTCAAAGAAAAAATTTTAAAGACCCCAGTGCAAGATATCCCTGAGTTGAAGCGGCGCCATCAGGATTACTGATGCTATCGAGTCCATCACGACTTAGATGTTCCGCAACGCGTGGCTCGAATTGCAGTTTCGACTTGACAACTGTCGGGCTACAAATGGTTCCCACGTGGAGAAACCTTAATGGCATTTGCTTATCATCACTTTTAACTAAAAATAATAATAATAATAACATGTTTCTTTTTCTTTTCTTTTTTTTTTTTTTTTAGGAAAACGCTGATTGCCATCGTCTGTTTTTCGAAAAAATCGCACTTTGTATTGTTTTGCATCTAGTCAAAAGAAAAATCAACAAAGCACATTTTTAAAAACAGAAAATGTCAAAACTTAAGCTTTAATTTGATGTAGTCTAATTTGTCAATAAACTTCATATTAAAAAACGCTTTTGAAAAAGTAAAAATTTAAATAAGCACCCTGTATTTATTATTGTTTTAGCAAATGCAATAAAAGTTAATCGATTTACAATCATAATAGTTGGTTAGCGCTGCAGCTTATTTCAATATCATGCTAGAAAAAGAATACTTCTCTAATTTTATTACTTTATAAGTATAGATAACAATACTTTATCAATTTCAAATAATCTAGTACCCTACATAACATATTTAGGGGAAAAAAAAAGTGTCAACATTTATATATCTGCTTTTGGTCAATGATTTTTAAGCAAAACTAGGTTTGATCCAATCGAAAATGACAAAACCCGGAATTGATAAATAAAAGGATTATTACTACAATTATTATTTTGAAATTTGACTATTTCAAATTATGTTATATTTTGTTATAATTATACTACTGTATACATAGTAGCATAGAGCGTAAAGCGGCATAATGCTATGTAATGTATATGCGGGTTTCATTATACATTATACCCGGCGAGAAAAATATAAATTTTAAATAAATTACGTTTATTGTTATTATTTTTATTTAATTGGTCATGTCATAACTATAGTTTTGTTAAAATCATTGACCAAAACTAGATATAAAATGTTAACCCCCCCCCCCCCTTCTTTTTTTTTTTTTTTTTTTTTTTTTTTTTTTTTTTTTTTTTTTTTTTTTTTTTTTTTTTTTTTTATGCGAATTGTCCATTTCTATAGAAATAAGCAAAAATTAATTCATGACCAAAAGCTTAGATAACGGGTTTTGATCAAAATCGACAAACTAAAAAGCTGAGACATCAAGTCAAGATCTGCAGATGAAATCTTATGTATAGGAATATAGGTTCGAATATACTGTACCTATATTTTCGTTGTTATAAAACATTTTTATAAAAAAAAACTTATTTTGTTATAATTTTTTTTACATTTATTTGGAAAACGACATTTGCTAGAGCTTATAAAATAGATTTTTATTATATAACACACACACACATATATATATTTATATATATATATATATATATATATATATATATATATATATATATATATATATATATATATATATTATACAGTATACATACACACTTTTAATTACACACACTCTGGATTTGGATTTGAAATATGCAACAATTTTTCAGGTTTTTAAAGAGAGATGCTTTCTAATTTTAGGTGGAAAACAAAACATATATAGCTATTATTTATATTTTTCAAATTTTTGAATATATAAGAATATAATCAAATTAATTAATCAAGTTAATAAATTATTATAAAATTATGACCCTTTATATAGTTCAAATAAATAAATTTATTTAACAAAGGGCTTGATCAGATCACCGATACGATCAAATGATCTGATCGTAATTTATTGATTTAAAAATCAAGATCACTACTACACTGCTTATCAGTTCATAGTTTGTTTGGCCCGATACTTAAAGGCTTTTGACTTATTATTTTCCATGCATGTATAGACCATATATAGACCACATAAAACTGCATGTGCTTTTTAATGAATAAACACGAAATGGGTTCTTCAAAACTGATGACCATTTTTACCAGAATGTTAATGTAGCCCCACGAGAGAGCGCGAAAAAACCGTAAAGTATGCAATTTGCGTGACTATTCATGTTTCTGACGTCAGAAACATGCAAAAATTATAGTAAAAAAATGTTGTGCGGTTTGCATAAATTAAAATTTTCTGATCACTGCTACGGAGCTATATGTACAGTTGGGTTTTTAGACAAACTAATGTTATTTATGTAAGTCCCATCAAGTCCCATTAAGTCCCATCAATACCATAAGTGTTTATGTTTTCTTCTGGTCTATTTTTTTAAGGTTTTTAAAACACCATCGCTCGCTGCCAAAGTTTGGAAACAGATTATAAAACATGCACTATATTATTCAATACATATCACCGTAAAGTAAAAAGCTCAACTCAAAATATCGTAATTTTGTATATGAAAATAAAATTTTACTTTGATCCATCTTGCTATAGAAAAATTCAAATTTTAACAATTATGCAACTGCAATTTTCAGCGAAAACCACAGCCTCGCATTTATATCAAACAATTTGCATTTTTTTCCTTTCTCTTTTGCTAGAAATACGTATAAAGACTTAAGTTCCAATCGAGATAAGATATTGTTTTATCTTTTCGCAAGTTGTTCTTAAACGCTAAACATTTTTTACATTTTACAACTGTCGAGTTACTGGAAAATAAAAGTTTTAATATTATATATTATGTAAATGTAATTTTTTTTCCTTTTTTTGTTTTTGTTTTTTTTCTATTGTCCCACAATCATATACAAAAATGCATATCCACTTATCATTTTTTTAAACAAATATAGAAATGATATAATTATAGTAGGGTGAAAAAAAAGTAGAAGAAAAAATTTCAATTTCACAAAACAAACTTGGCATATTTAGCAGACATAAATAAAAATATAAATGCTGTATAATATATAATAACAGCTTCGTTTATTTTACGAGCTGCATATATATCTTTTATTAACAATATCCTTGCAGTGTATATTACATAAAAACACTCTGTGCAAATAATAAATGATCAAATGTGCTACAATAAAGAGTGTGATGGTGTATCCGCATGACGTCATATTTAATGCGCATGGACCCCATACTGGAGTAATGAATAACATAGATTGCTCAGGATAGGATTAACTTCGTTTTTGGCTATTTTCTTTGTGAAATTGGGTAATTTTTTGTTATTATTATATTTCTCACATACTTGAGATACAAATTCAACCTATACTAGCAGCATGCAGCATTTATGCTCTCAAAAATGTTGATTAGTATTTTTAAGCTTGCAAAATGTGTCATTTTCCTATGCGGACCATATGTTATTGAGTGATCCAACATGGCGTCGACTGTAGCATAAATGTATAGACCCTATAGAGGATTTTAATTATAATATAGATATAATTGCACCAAGATAGCAGGCAATTATAGATTCTAAAAGTTCTCACTCAGTCTCCAAGCAAGTGAAACTAATCGGATATTATATACTATATAAATATTATAGTATACATGCAGTATAAGTATATATGTATATACCAATCATCCAGTGATCAACTGCGGACTGCGCAGGGTATGGATTTAAATCGCGAATGTACGTCACTATGTAATATATCAAAGACGCATTATACTGTATACAGAACAATCATTTTTTTATTATTATTATTATTATTTTTTTACTGTATGACTTACATTAAGCCCCCGTATTAATTTGAGGGTTTACAGATCTTTTTTACAAATCCATTCTTTGTCGGTTAATTTTCAAGTTTTAATCTCTATGATTACAAGCTTACAATATATTTGTCACCTTATTTTTTTAACATGAAGTAAAATTATTAAGTAAAATAATATATAACCTCACTCGTCAATATTTATATCTATCAATCATCTACAAAATGTTATCAACTTTTTTTTTCTCCGAAAAGTGTTAGAATAAATTGGGGGACGGAGAAATATATTCGACACAATTTAAAAGTCATTTGAAGACGCTGTGAAATTCAGTAAACTTGAAATATGAAGATCGTTACCATCATTTTCTTGGCTTTAGCATGCGTGAGTACAAAGAAAAATATATGTAGCCATTGTATTTACTTGAATTTGGATGTATACACTTTATCAGTCATAAAGACGAACAAAAAATTGCAATCTCTTTTTCGTAAAGGTGGATTCACATATTCTTGTTCTTGATGTTGCATAACTTTTTGCACAATACTTTGCATAACAATATTCAACAATGGAAATGTATATTATTGGATTTTGCTATATGCAAAATAAAGAATATGTGAATCCATGAACTTAGACATTTTAATAATGTTATCATGAAAAATTAAAAACTCTATTACGTTCAGTGTTATTGTTTCAAAATCATTCATGTGACTTTTTTTTTCAGGCAAATGCTGCTTCAGTTAAATCAAGTGGTAAGTGAAATTAAGTCATATGTTATTCAGGTTTCAATATACTTTATTTAAAATTTCATATACTTGATTTAATTCTTATTCTTATTTTATTGATTGAAGGTGAAGCCAAAGCAGGTGAGACCGTCACAATCAATGGAGTTAATTACTGGATTGAACACCAACCTAAGGTAAGTTGTTCGAACATTTCTGCCAACGTTTAACACTTTTAACAGCATTAAATTATTATACCTTTATAATAATAAATCCAGATGAAATGTCAATAAGAAAAAAGGTAACATAGTGTCTTATAATAAGACACTATGTTACCTTTTTGTTCAATTATATTAAACGTATAGCATGCAGAGAGAGAGAGAGAGAGAGAGAGAGAGAGAGAGAGAGAGAGAGAGAGAGAGTCGAGAGAGAGAAACTATATAATGATGTCGACCCATACACTTTAATTCACAGTAACAATAAATATAGTTTAAAAAAAAGGCGTTTTACCATTTAAATGCAGAGCATGTTTTTCTCATCAGAAAACATTGTAAATTTTGGCTTAAGATTTTTGGCTCGTAAAATGTATTACCACAATCGTGTGTATGATGTATACAGTACACATCAATTTCGTAGATGTCAGAGTTGGGATTGAAATGTTCTGTCAAAGTGTATAATATTTTAAAATATATTGCAAGATTTACTAACAATTTACTTCCTTGCAGATTTGGGTTGAGGCATCTTCTCACTGCGTTGCAATGGGAATGCAGCTTGTGACTCTGGATACAAATAAAAAAGACACAGATATTGCTACGTGGCTGATTAACAATGGTACATTTTTTACCAAGAAAAATTTACAATTATTAGAGCTGTTAACATTAAATTTTTCATTTCAATGGAGTAATTTTCCCACCATATATATTAAAACCTTTATAGAGCATATTTTATGTGTGTGTGTGTGTATATATATATATATTATATAATATATATATATATATATATATATATATATATATATATATATATATATATATGTATATATATATATATTATATAATATATATATATATATATATATATATATATATATATATATATATATATATATATATATATATATATATATATATATATAAACCAAAGCAATTAACACCGTTGTATTGTATATTTTATTATAATGTATACCAATTCCAATTAACCAAACTAACTCCAGTACTCCCTTTCTACATTAAGAAAATAAATTGTCTAGGAATTTAATTCTTTTTTTGTAGCAATAATATTTTCTTGATTACAGAGATAATTAAACATTATATATATAAAAAAAAAAAAAAACTGAAAAATAATAACAAATAATTTTATTTATATATTTTACATTTTAGGCAGGGGAAACATTTATATGTGGACCGGTGGAGATAAAGTTAAAGATACATTTGTCTGGGGAAGCAGTGGAGCTTCATTCCATTACACCAGGTAAGCTATTATACTCTTGCAAATAACTCATAATAAATCAATTAAGTATTAAAACTATTGTATGCTCCAATCCTAAACTAACGTTAATTTTTGTCTCAGATGGTACCCCGGTGAACCTAATGATAAGAGCTGGGATATTTGCGTCATGTTCCAGGGTGCACATGGTTGGCATGATTATTCCTGCGATTATGCCATCGAATTCATGTGTGAACCACAATCGCCATAATTTAATGCCATATTATTTTAAACTTTTACTTTTTTTTTCATTTCTAACAGAATTATAATAAGCATACCTTATTATCCATAAATTAGGAATGCATACGTTTATTTTGTATTTATTTTCATTTGAACGGTTAAGTTTAAATTACGAACGTCAGACTACTAAAAACTAACAGTCAAAATGAAAATAAATACAAAATACACGTATTCATATCCCTAATTTATGTATATTAAGGTATATCTTATTTATAATTCTAATATTATAAATGAGAAAAAAGGGTAAAAAGTAAAAAGTTTACTACGCCTTTAATGTATACAGCCAACCGCGCAAGGTGACTTTGAACGCCCGGGTTGACTTTAAATACCCAATTATCTATGTCTTGGAGCCTCATTTTAGAAATTACAAGAATGTTACTATTGTTCAATTTTGTTTTTCTGCTATTATTGATATATATATATATATATATATATATATATATATATATATATATATATATATATATATATATATATATATATATATATATATATATATATATTTGAAATTATGATCGAGTGCCCAAAGTAGAAATACATGGGTGTTCAAAGTCACCCTGGTTGACTGTATAAAAAGTTTACCTATAAATCATATGTCGATCTTGAGTAATGCAACAATTTATGTAATAAAATTATATAAAAATATTAATTCTCAAGTTGATTGTTGTTGATTTAAAAACGATACCTTTCACCTTTTCTTTATGGATATAAAATGTGATAATTGAAATAAGACCAATAGGTTCCAATTTTATTTATTAGTTATTATTGTTATTATAATCAAACACACAAGCTTAAACGTCCGATACATTCTTTGTGGTACACACAGACCAATAGTATTTAACGTATTTAACAAAATATTATAGATTTAAGAATCATTCACATATTATGCACCTGGGAAAGCCTGGGCATATAGAGAGCATGCACGTTATAGAAACCGACATTTCTTTTACAACTGGCACTTTTTTAAACTTCTAACTTTAAAGCTGGAAAAAAACATGTTCTTTTTATTAGCTAAATCAATTAGTATTGTTATGAAAAATTTATATTCACAAAAGAAAAAGTTATCAAAAAATTATTTAGCCTTGTTTTTCCCTCTTCTATTTGGTATGATTTCTTTCTATATAAAGAGGGAAATGGTTGTCGCAACATAGCAAAAACAAAGGTTTTTCAGCAAGTTTGAACTTTACAACTTTATAACTGGAGAACTATTGGTCATCACATAGTGACACTTAACCAATAAAATATAAATTATTTATCTAGTAATAAAATGGCAGAGTGAGCACAATAAATTTTGAATTATTGTATTAGCACTAATTAAGGTATTAAAAAATATCATTAATTCAAGAAAATCTCCCACCTCTTCTTACAATACCAACTAGGGTGAAAGATGAGATGAAGGGTGGGAGAAATAAGAAAATAAATGAGCACACATGTGTGAGCGCGCCACGGTCTTGTGTCTTCCGCAGGGTGCCGCTTTGTGTCTTGAAAGAGAAAGTAAATTTTCATCCCCAATGTAAGAATGCATGTAAGGTTTATTTTATATATTATTTTTCTATAAAAATGATCCATGCGTGGTTTTCAAGTTAAAATTTTGAGATATAAGACAAACAAGACAAATTACCCTCCCACGATATGTTTTTCCATATTTATATAAGTTATGCTTGTAAGCTCAATTATCCGTGACCAACCTGCAGCAGGGGGTAAAAGTTCACTTAAAAGCAAAATTCTCTGTTTCCCTCTTTCGCTGAATCAAATGATATATATCATAAAATGTGTTTAAATATTATTTTGAGAATTTTTTCTATTGTGAATATAAAAATTTCATAACAATACCAACTGATTTAGCTAATAAAAACAACATGGTTTTTCCAACTTTAATATCATCTTTAACATATATTCGTTTTTTTTATTATTATTTCTGACCATAAGACTTCCATAAAACTAGCCCGGAAAAAAGGGGAAAAAGTCTACCAAATAACCTAAACTATTACGTTTTTTATTAGTTGCAAGTCTAAAAGTGACGAAAAAGTGATGATAAAACATTAAATTCTAGAAAGAAAAAAATCCTTTCTTAATTATGTAGTTGGAAAACGACATACTGTAATAGCTAAGCTAATATATTGTTGTTTTTTTACAAAAAATATTAACACTCTCGAATATGAAATATGCAACACTTTTTAAACTGGTTTCTGAAGAGAGTTGTTTTCTAACTTTACGTGGAAAATATAGCTAATCAATATATTATTCTTTTAAAAAAAAATTGACACTCTGGAAAACATAGCTATTATATTGTTCTGATATATTACTTCAATTTTTGCAACACTTTTTAATTGGTCCCTTAAGAAAGTGGCTTCCTAATTTTAGATGGAAAACATATGTATAAAAATACTATTATACGTATTTTTCAAATTCTTGAACATATGATGTAATCGAAAATTAGATCAATTGTGGCCCTAAAATTGATCTAGCTTAAATCAAGATTAAAAATGGGGGGGGGGGGGGGGCTTGACTAGATCAGCGAGCTGTTCTAATGATCGTAATCTGATCATAATTGTGATTAAAAAATCAAGATCACTACAACAATGGCTTAGCAGTTCATGCTTATTTTGGCCCGATACGTATAGAGTTATTTTCAATGTTAAACTGAGGGTTTTAAAATTTTCATCGCTCGCTTCCAAAGTTTGGAAACAAATTAAAACATTATAGACATATCTCCATAAAAAAAAAAAAAAAATCGCAACTCAAAATTTATTAGGGGGCATGAGCGAGCGCCATGCAAGGAACAAGGTGGGGGACAAAAGTGCAAAGTTGACTTCAATATACGAAGTTGGGTTTCATGGAAATAAGGAAATATCAGTTTCTTGTTGGCATTTTTTATATGGGAATAAAATTGCATTTTCATTCATGTGAGAAAATTTAAAATTAAGAAACTGCAATTTTTAGCGAAACACAACCACGCATTTAGAGTCAGCAATTTGCATTTTTTTTTTCACTCTCTTTTGCTAGAAATACGTATAGATTAAATTCCAATCGAGATTAGATATTTTTTATCTTTTCAAAAATTGTTCATTAATGCTAAAATATTTTACTACTGGAGTTTCTGCGATTTTATTTATTTATTATTATTATTATTTTTTAATATTTATTATCTGACTTTAATCTACGTGGGTGTTATTTTTAGAAACTTTATTGTTGAAGAGTTAATGTTGGCCCCTTAATGTTTAGATAAACATTTGAGCATTTTTTGTAGTGGTTGCAAACCTTTCAGTGTAAGAATCAAAGAGTTTAAAAGATCCTCAAATCCGTGCTCCATATTTTTTTTCAATGCGAATAAATAAAAACTATAATTAAAAAGTGTTCAGTATTTTAAACATTTTATTTTAAACTATATTATTCAATCCTCTTTCAACTTGTACAATAATATGCATTCATTTAAAAATTAATCTTATTTATTTTAAAAAATGTAAATTTTTCTTACTACTGAAAATAATTGGGCAATGCATATAACTCGACACTATCATTAGCTTAATTCGCTATTCCATTATAATAATGAAAAATAAAACTTTTAGTACACTTATTTTCTAGCTTCGTTTATTTATAGAGCTGTCTTAACTTATTTCCTTACTTAGTTCAGTACATAAATCACTGAATCACCTCGTTTATATATATATATATATATATATATATATATATATATATATATATATATATATTTATATTTATGTTTGAAAATTTGAATATCGAGCGAGGTGACATGATGATAAAAATTTCATTTTTGTCTTACCTTCTGTAAAACAACTGGGCTTTCACTCGCTGCTTAATTTGATGATAAAAATAACACACAACACCAAAACTTGTCACTATATAAATTAATAAAATACTCAATTCACAGTTTTTAAAAATCTATATACATAGCTATGTTATATTCACACAAAATTGTAACGTTTTCGAGGGCGTATATAAAACTATATACTTGTCTGCCTCTCTTCATCAGCTTACTGACTCTTGTGTGAATTTTGTGTGAATATAACATAGCTATGTATATAGATTTTTAAAAACTGTGAATTGAGTATTTTATTAATTTATATAGTGACAAGTTTTGGTGTTGTGTGTTATTTTTATCATCAAATTAAGCAGCGAGTGAAAGCCCAGTTGTTTTACAGAAGGTAAGAAAAAAATGAAAATTTTATCATATATATTTATATATAATATATATTATATATATATATATATATATATATATATATATATATATATATATATATATATATATATATATATATATATATATATATATATATATATATATATATATATATATTGCACCAAGATATGACAGGCAATAGATTTAACAGTTCTCACTTTAGTCTCTAAGAAGATGAAATTATATACAATCATATAATACAGTATACAATTTTTTAAAACTTTAAACGGACCTTCCATGTAGTGATGGATTGCAAATAACTGATGGATATATTTTTTAAAGTTTTAATCACGAATGTACGTCACTGCCATGAATATATAGATCAGAGATGCATGTACGTAACAAAATCCATCATTCTTAACTTGATGAGCATGTTTACAGATCTTTAAAAAAAAAACTCCATTCTTTGTCGGTTAATTTTCACGTTTTAATCTGTTTGATAATATATATTAAGTTAACTATATTATATTTGTCACCTCATTATTTAACTAAGATTAACAGGTAAAAAATATATATATTTCACAACTTCGCACGTCAATATTTATCTATCAATCATTTACAAAATTTTATCAGCTTTTTCAGATTTGTTTCTCCAACAGGTGTCAGAATAAATTGGATGACAGAGATATATTTTTGTCACAGTTTAAAAATCATTTGAAGACGCTGTTAATATCAAAATATTTTAGAGTTCAGCAAATTTGAAATATGAAGATCGTTGCAATCATTCTCGTGGCTCTAGCATGCGTGAGTACAAAGAAAAACATGTAATCATTTTATTTAATTGAATTTTGGGTGTATTTTGTACTCGTTATCATTCATATTAAGATGAAACAAAAATTGTATTATCTTCTTTGTAAAGATTATAATAATGATATCATAAAAACTTAAAAAGTATTACATAAAGTATTATTGTTTTAAAACCATTCATATAATTTGTGATTTTTTTTTTTTTTTTTTTTTTTTTAGACAAATGCTGCTTCAGTGAAATCTAGTGGTAAGTAAAATTGTCATATTTTCTTCAGGTTTCAATATACCAAATATAAAATCTCATAATTTTTATTTATTTATAATTATTATTTTATTGCTTGAAGGTCAAGCCAAAGAAGGTGAGACCGTCACAATCAATGGAGTTGATTACTGGATTGAACACGAGGCCAAGGTAAGCTGTTTGAACATTTCTTCAAATTTATTATTGTTATTATTATTGTGGTATATATATATATATATATATATATATATATATATATATATATATATATATATATATATATATATATATATATATATATATATATATATTATAACAAAAAAAAGTTATTCTACATTATTTATTACATCTTTACCTCTTTACGTAACAAACATAATATTCAACTACAGCTTATATTTATTTATTTATTTTTGTTACAATCAGTGGCATAAATGCATGATCACGTCAAACTTAATACATATAGATTCTTATTAATATAGTACATTAATATAATGAATAAAATTATACAACTTATACACTTATACATTACATCTAAAACAAAGAAAATAACTATATATCTAGGCATATACATATTAAATCATATTAAATCACATATTAAATTAAATCATGTTAAATCATAAATTCAGATAAAAATTTCAATACATGTATGTACCTTTAAGGCATCACAGCTTATCATTTTGTTCAATTATATAAATATCATGCAGTTTATAACAATAAATAATAATAACAAAACTATTGACCCAGACAGTTCACAGAAACAATAAAAAGTTTTCAAAAAGCGTTCAAATATAGCTGTATGCTCTATTATGTATCTTCGACAAACGCATGCAATAATTTGAATTCAATCAACATACTTTATAATGTATTCCAACTTCCAACCTTAAAAGAGTGGTGGAAGATTTTGACTGGTAAAAAAATATTATTACAAATAACATCAAATTCGGCAATTTTTGAGTTGATGGGATTGAAATATTTTGTAAAAGTGTATGATATATTTTAAATTATATTGCAAGATTGACTGTAACAGTTTACTTCTTTGCAGATTTGGGTTGAGGCAGATGCTCACTGCACTGGAATGCAAATGCAGCTTGTGACTTTGGAGGATGAGGCAAAAGATGTGGGAATTGGACAGTGGCTGAGTGACAACGGTATTTTTATTTATTTATTTTTTAGTAAGAAAAATTTACAAAAATTAGAACTGATATAATATGGGATTTGTAATTTCATTATAGAAACACATTTTCTGTGTTTTCTTTTTACATACCATTAAAAAAGTTTTGATAATTTTTGTTTTAGAAAACAACAAAAGCTAGTAACACCATTATATTTTATATTATTATATGGTATATAATACTAATTTTGCATATACTTATACTCCCAATATTTGAGAAATTGAAATGGCTTGAAATAAAACTATTTTATTGTAACAAAAAATTTTCTTGGCTGTTGAGATAAAAAGATAAAAAAAATATATAGCAAAAATTATTAATGTATTTTATATATTAGGTATGGGAGATACTTATATGTGGACCGGTGGAAATAAAGCTGGAGAAATATTTGTCTGGGGAACTGGTGGTGCTGAATTCAGTTACACAAGGTAAGCGTAATTAGCTACTCTTGCAATAATGATAAAAGGCGTAGAACACCTTGAATAAAAAAAGTTGTGTAATATCCTAACAAACCTGAAAATCAACGTTGATTTGGCCGAAGTCATTGATTTCTAATTTAATTTCCATTCACAAAATGCCGCTGGTGGTCGCTGACGTCACAGTTCGCTTGTTTAACGCGCGCGTAAAACGGGCGAGCTTAGAGAATTTAACAGTTAAAGTTCGACTAGTGAGCTTTAACGTCAGTGACCGCCAGTGGCATTTTGTGAATGTAAAATAAATTAGAAATCAATGACTCCAGCCAAATCAACGTTGATTTTCAAGTTTGTTAAGATATTACACAACTTTTTTGTTCAAGGTGTTCTACGCCTTAAATTAATTCAGTATTTAAGCCATTGTAAGCTCTAATCCTAAACTCATGCTGATTTTGGTCTCAGATGGTACCCTGGAGAGCCTGATGATGTGAGCTGGGATATTTGCGTCATGTTCCAGGGTAGACACGGCTGGCATGATTATTCCTGCGATTATACTAATGAGTTCATGTGTCAGCCGCTACCGGCGTAATTTATTATTTATAATATAACTAAATCATATTGTCGATCTTGAGTAATGTAACAACTTTTATGTAATAAAAAAAACTATATAAAATTATTAATAACTTAAGTTGAATGTGGTTGATTTAAACACATTAATTTAAGTGTTGTTTTTTTCATTAAAATAAGACCAGGATGTAAATATAGTAGGTTCCAATTTTATTTTTTTATAATTACCAAATAAAAAAAAGCTTGCGCTCCATACATTTCGCGCACAGAACAATAGTTTTTAACGCACTGAAATACAAAATATATTTAAACATTATACACATACACTTACATAAAAAATATAGGATAAAGTCAGGGCATAGAGACGTTTGTTATATAATACTGTAATTACTTTTACCACTGACACTTTTTTAAACTTCCAACTTTTAATAATATTATCATGCGTTTAAGATATCCTTTTTTATTTCTAATCAATAAATCTTACATTTTTTTGAATGTAGCCAAAATTAAAAATAATAATTATAACGTCTAGTGACATCGTTTACCTTGGTTCCGGGGTAAATGATGTCATGCATACTGTGACGTTATTTGGTTTTTGGCTAAAGAAACCTTTTCTAAAAGAGAATAATTTGAATGAATGAGATGCTTTACATCTGACAAAGTGAGTCTCCAATGAGGAGTTTCTAGCATTTTAGGAGAAAAAAAATTTTGGTTTCCTTAAATGTCCCATTTTACACTTGAAAATATTAATTTCTCCACAATACAGTTCAATATTAATTTTTTTATTTACCACTGAGGCATGTTTTTTTTTTCTTTTTTAATTAAATTTTTTGATATTTCTCCTTTGGTTCAAAGAAAAAAACTTTCGATTGTCCAGGAAAATGTCTTAAACCTAAACTAAATACTTTTTTTTTAATATATTTTAAATACCAACACTGAGAGCTGATATGACAAGCTTGAATTTTTATAAAAAATTTTATTTATTTTTATATTTATTAAAATAATATTTTTTTTTTCCACCCATTAACGTTTAAGGTGAACATTTCACCATATCAAATTTCACCATAAAATGTTAAATGTGCAACTTTTTTTTTTTTTTTTTTCTAACTTCCTTAAAAATATGTTGGTTTAGGATAAAGAAACCTTATCTAGAAATGAAATAATTTCTCAACTCAAATTTTGATTCAATAAACTGAACTAAATTGTCTCATTGCATTATATGCCCTGCGGATTCAGCTACCACGGACTCCCGCAATTACTATTTACAGTATTAAGTATTATACAATATAGTTATTATTTTTCACCATTTATATAGCTTCTTGATACTATATAGTATATAGTATATATATAATTAATAAATACATACATATACTTTATATCTCCAAGGATTATATAACTTTACATATAAATACATAAATATTTGATGATCAAGTTCTCTTAAACTTTTATCGTAGAGGTATATGATAAAAGTTATTATGATAAGGTTGAAAAATAACTTTCAGTTTGAAGAAGAATGGTTTGCAAATTCCGGAGGTATACAGTAGATATACTATTAGTATAAATCTTAATAAATTATACAATATTTTGAGATGAAAAAATTACAATAAAAATAGTGCCTCTTTGACTAGCATAATAAGCTTCTATAATCATAACGTACCAAGTTTTAGGAAGACATTTTTCACAGAATATAATACTAATAATAAGATACTGAAATATACCATCAAAAAGTGTAAAATAAATAAAAAATAAAAACTTAAAAGAACCTTTTTTATATTATTCCACATTTTACGAAGAAAAAAATTACGTGATGTTGATAGCATTTTTTTTTCACTGAAAGAAACGATAATATACAGTGTTTCTCATAATGATTACTTTTTATAAGATATACAGTATTCTCAAACATACTATTTGAACGTTTGAACTATTTAGAGCATTGTTTTTCTTCGAGCAGAAAAATGATTTGAATTACAATGTATTAATGTATTCAATAAAATATTTTATTTTTTGTTTTTAATATCGTAAAGAAGAGAGAGAGAGAGAGAGAGAGAGAGAGAGAGAGAGAGAGAGAGAGAGAGAGAGAGAGAGAGAGAGAGAGAGAGAGAGAGAGAGAGAGAGAGACAGAGAGAGAGAGAGAGCAACGTGGACCAGAAGAAGGATAATGTGTGTAAATGAAATTTTAGAGTTTTGATGGAGTTTTTGGAATCATCTCTTGCCACCAGTCAGGACGAGAGAATACGCCAGGAGATCGGTAGAACGACGCTTCAAGATGTTTGTATACCTAAAACAAACAGATATCATTTTATATTATTATTTATTATACTATGTTATTATGTATAATAGTATACAGATATGTTGCAAATATAGTTTGTTTTTCATTGACAACTTACTTCACCATTGGAGTGTCCTAGCGCAGAGTTCATCACGAAGTCAGGAGGCGCAAGAGCGTCCGCCAAAGTCACTGCATCAGGCTTCAGTTCAACGCATAACTGCAGAATTGCTTCTTTCACCAGTTTCGCAGCAGTAGGACCAGTAGCAAAACCACCTGTCAAATAATATGAGTGGAAGATGGTGAATACCAGGAAGAATAAAATGCTCTTAAAAATATAAAAAATTATTTAAACGATCAAGGCATCAATTCAGGATGTTTACCTTCATATAAGGAAGTGAGATGCGTTTCAAGCCTCCATAATCCAAATAGCGCGCAAACTTTAGACAAAACTGGTTTCAGTTCCATGTCTACAGTGTCTGTATTAGATTTTTCCCAGAAGCACATCATGCAATAATGCTAGAATAAATATTAAATTTAAAAATGAACGAACGAATAAATAAATAAATAAATAAATAAAATAATTAATTAATAACCTCGATGAATGCTAGTGATAACGATTGAGCGTAGAAAACTTGAGCATCATTCTTCGCGGTGAATGTGTCTTTTCCAAGTTTTAAGTTGTTTTTGAATCGTTCTTCTGTTGCTGCAATCTTGTAGCAAATAAGCCATTGGTACATTTTCAAAATAACTAATATGGGATATAGATTATAATTACTTTAAATTTTTGAAATATGTATATTATATACACACAAAGAATTGAGCATTACCTTCTGGTTGCATGAGCTCTGTAACACTTTGTGCTGAGAATTTTTCACTGAAAATTTTGTCGATATCGTGGAGGAAGAGAACGGATCCCAGTGGAGATTTGAAAGGTACGGCCAATCTACTACCGTCTCTCCTTTTTTCACCCCACAGTCCTAGCAGCCAGTTGCTTGTCTGCTGTAGAATCACGTCATTTGCACCCTCGTAAGTCGTATTGGCGTCATTGTTGTCTCGTAGGTGACCAAATCCAGACGCTGAAAATATTCAATCAGTAGTACAGATGACATTATTATCATAATTTCGTATTACTAGATTTTAGATGCGTACCTCTGAGATATCCATGACCTCCGCATGCCTCGCGACAAGTTTGTATTCCATGTTGAGCCAGCCAGCTACCCAGGGGTTTGGCAGAGGACATCAAGATATGCATCTCGATACCAACGTCATTCTATAGAAAACTTGTATTATTTATATAAATAGATAAATATTATTTTGCGAAGAAACTATTAAAAACAATAAATATGCAAAAATATATAATATTATACATTATTATAAACAAAAAGTACCAATTTTTCTCGATCTTCACCCATATATAGTCCAAATGTAAAATTCATGTATTCTTGAGCTGCTCGTCTTGCGAATGCCGATAACACATATGCAGAAGCAAGGTAGGGGATGAGGCGCCATTGCTATCGAAAAAGAAAATCAAATTACCTTTTCCTCCGTATTGTAGAAATTTTAAATTAAAAAAAATATATATAATAAAATTTATATATATATATATATATATATATATATAATTAGCAACTTTTTTTTCTCTCCTTTATACCTGAAGTTGATATTCTAGCACTGGAATCTCATCTTTATTTGATGGTCCAAATTGACGTCGCACTGCAGAGTATCTGACTGCAGTTACCACAGCTTTGCTCAGGTTTGAGGCAGTAAAACTTATGATTGCCATTCTGCCTCCCAACAAGCTACCCAACGATGCACCTATAGAATTATTTTTACTGTAATTTTCATCTTAAAAAATAATTGTAAATTTTTTGCAAAAACTATTGCTACTACAATACTGTAGCACGTTACTATGAATTGCATATTAATATATTATTAATGAAAGTATAATTAATTGTATATATATTTTACCAAATCGCTTGTTAGGGTCTTTAAATGGTGTAACGTATTTTCCATCTTGCGTGACTGTGCCAGTTTTATCAAGAAGATTATCTCTTGGAATGCGGTAATTATTAAAAAGTGTAAAACTGTAAAATTTTAATGCATTAGAGTCATTAAATATAGAACTGTGTTTGAGTTCAAATTTTTTCACATACTATCTCAACACAATTATTGTAATATATTCTCCCGTGGAAGATTTCAAATATAATAGATGAAGCAAATAATTAAAAATAAAATCTATGATTATATACTTTTTTTAAGACAAAAAATTTATTTATACCCGTTGTCTACTCCATTGAGGCCAAGTTTCTCTCCCATGTCTCCAACAGTAACCCCAGAGAAAGGACGCATAGTTTTAGGGTCTCTTATAGGAACGACGAATGCGTGGAGTCCCTTGTTCTGTCCATCATGAGTTACTAGTTGAGCGAACACGGTAGCGTGCGTGCATGTTTGACCTACAAGTAAAAATATTAAAGGGAGTAGGGTACCGACCTTATATCTCAAAATCTAGAAGTGTTTTGGGTTTAAATTTGGGATCATTGTGTAGCTAAGGGTTACACCTAACTGTGATAAAAATTTCATGATGTTTGACCGTCCCGAAAAAAAGAAAAAAAATATTGAAATTAACATTGGTCTAATGGGCTTAAAATTTCAAAAACTCATATAAAATTTTAAATTAAGTTGCACGGTGACCCCCCAAAATTTTTATATATTATTTGAAATTGCCTCAAGCTGAAGTATCATTGTGCAAAAGGTCAGAATAGTTTGACGAGAAAAGTTTGAGTCTAATGGCCGACGTCAGTCCCCTACTCCCTTAATTTCAATTTCAAAAAAAAAAAAAAAAAAAAAAAAAAACTTCACTGTTAAACCTAAAAATTAGTAACAAAAGGTGACATTACCAAGTGCACCAGCCCAGCACTTAGCAGCTTCGAAGTCCGGGGTATTGAGTATGAACTCTTGCGTCTTTGGATCATAAACTGCTGTAGTGCGCAGTTTTTTGGTATTGGTACCATGTGATATTTCAGTCATAGCAAAACATCCCCACATCTGGAGCAACATAAATAGGATTCAATCAAAGAGGTTTATAAAATTTAATTGTTGCAATTAATTTGACTTTATCATTTGCAGTAACTCGTAATCATTTTACATTATTTATTTTTGAAAAACTGTTTATATATTTTTCTTATTTTTAAATAAATAGTAATGATTATTTTTTCTTTCGTTCAAGTTAATATTTTTCTATTTGAATATTTATTCATAGGACGACTGTAAGATTTTTCTTCCCATTTTTGTTATATAATAGAGCAATTTGATCATTATCACTATAATAATACTTTCATTTTACTTACCGATCGTTCATCAACCATTTTAATATACTTCTTGTGTTTCTCCGTACCCATACCTTGTATGGTGCTCAAGAAGAATTGAAAAGGTACTGTGAACTTAACCATCAAGTTGGAATCATAAGAGTTAAGAACGTCGAGCAAAACCACGAGCTAGAATGAAAACAGTATCACTATTATAAAATTTATTCATTTCCATTGAGAAATTAAAAAAAAAAGGTGATATTTACTCTGAGCGGATTAACCATTAGAACCTCTGGTTCCATAAATCCGTAATCTTTAATTCGGTTGACACGTGCAAACGTGATACGGCGAAGCTCGTCAGTAGTGAGAGCATTAGGACTGTGTTGGAACAATGGGTCATTCTCAAGGGTCTTCCATATTTGCATCTAAAAAATAATTAAAGCTAGTTTTATAAAAATATATAAGAAAAAAGGATTCTAAGTTCTTAGTGAATATTATTTTACGTTTGCAAATTTAATTGTTTGTTCTATTAGTCTTTACTCTCTCTCTCTCTCTCTCTCTCTCTCTCTCTCTCTCTCTCTCTCTCTCTCTCTCTCTCTCTCTCTCTCTCTGTTTGAGTTTTTTGCTCTCGTTCTCTCATCTTATCACACACTCACACGCACACACACACACACACACACACACACACACACACACACACACACACACACACACACACACACACACACACACACACACACACACACACACACACACACACACACACACACACACACATATATATATATATATATATATATATATATATATATATATATATATATATATATATATAATATATATATAAGCATCATAAATTATATATATATATTTTTTTTTACTGATTTGGCTGGGTTCGAGATCAATAAGTTCAAGATACAATAATTCAAACTTATGTTTAAAATATTTATATTTAAATAAAAAAAGAAGCTCTTTTTTTGTGACACTATTTAAAATTGTAACCTGTAAAAAAAAAGTGATTATCAATATTGTATTTTTTTTTTAATTTTATTATTTGAAATGACACTTTTTTTTCTTTTTTTTTTTTTTAAATATTTTTAGGATATTTCCTAACGTTAATTTATTTTATTATGATTGACTGAGAACTGAGTTCAGGTGTATTTGATAACATTATCATTAGCACATACATCATATCATATAGCACATACAAATAAAAAAGGTGCACTCATTTATCATTCATAGACTACTCAAGTCTCAGATAGGACTAAATGCATCATTCAAAGAGATAAAGATAACTTGATGAGTAATACGTCAGCAGTCGTCAAAACATAATATAACATCCTTGTACTTGTGACCGACTAACAAAGTAAAAAATATGACACAAAACCTTGATCAAAATCATGCAAGAAATCAAATTAATTTTGCAATCTCATAGCTTTATTAAGGATTCATTATATTATCATACAGTTATGTAATATATAAGACTGTCTATTTATAATTTTATTACGTTTTTATGATGGGATTTAAGTCCAAAGTTCAGTGGAGAGTTATGATGAAAGCTGTATGCAACTGTGTTAAAAGATATTTCTTCTTAATTTATTTAATGTTCAATGTGCTATTTTAATCATTAAGAGACTGATACAAAAGTTTGTATAAAGTATATAGTATTTATTAGCCCGGAATTTTAAACAGAAATACGTCAAGCATTCCTTATAACCACTTTTAATATACAAATTTTCTTTTTATATTTTGTTTCTGTATAATAAGTGCACCACTTATAATTATAATTCGTATATACTACACAAGCCACAGTCTTTCATATAGAGAAAATAGTGAGCGAGAGAAAAACAACCGATTATTATGACTTATTCACACACAGAGCAATATTTTCAATGTGCAATAAATTTAATTCCAAGAAATTTATTACTTTTTTTTAATACAGTTTGCATGCAATCAAATTTATTGTTTGTACTTCGAATATATTGCTCTTTGTGAACAGAATATTACTCTGTTATAATAAATATATTTCGTGATAGTAGGCGGTATATTATTCTTTGTAAAATCTAGTTTTTTACAAGCATAAAATATATATATAATATATATATTATATATATATATATATTATATATATATACATATATATATATATATATATATACAGGGTCGGACTGGCAATCAAGGGGCCTCGTCCGCAAAAGGGGTGTCACACCCTCTTTAGGGGCCACAAAGGGGGCGTAACACCCACGTTACGCCCCTTTTTGGGCCTTAGGGGCCTCCAAACAAGGGGGGCCACGTCCGCAATTGCGGACTTGCTCTTATGGCCAGTCCGAGCCTGTATATATATATATACATATATATATATATATATATATATATATGTGTGTGTGTGTGTGTGTTTATATAAGATAAAAAATTTTGAAATTGATTATATGTTATCTAAATATTTAATTTGCATAATATTTCATTTTCATGCATGATTTGGTAATTATTATTTATTTCATAAAATATTCATAATAGTAGTAATAAGATCAACTTTGTAAAACGTAATTATGTTAGGTAGTTTTAACTTTACTTTAAATCTGAGGAGACCTTCATCCTCCATAAAGAGTCTCATTTTCTTCCAGTTGAATGAAGCATGTTTTCGGTACACGTCCAATGGTCCTGCTTGGAGATCAGGCAAAATTTCTACTTCATTTTCATCTTCAGGTTTAAACTTTCTTTCTTCGTGAGACACCATCACAAACAAGCTGCAAAAATTATATTATACCGAATTTAAGTTTTTGTTTATATTTTTTTCATTCTGAATTTTGAATTGAGCTATTTTTATAAAGTAGAAAAAAATAAGTAGATCAAACTTGTGCCCTCTAAATTGGCATTGCACACATGCAGTGCATTAATACCACGAAGAAAATAATATTTTATATGGAGAAAAATAAAATAAAAGAATAGAAAGTAAAAATGCAATACAGTAACTAAAAAGAGTTTGACATTTGAAATTTATATTGTAATGAATTAAATACTGCGTGTACTATAAATATGTATGTACCACTAATGCATCAGACCCAAAGCATGTTTTAGTTAACAAATAAATATAAAAGTAAATAAATACATTCATAAATTACGTACTACCGTAGAAAAATATTGGTTACTCTGATTTTTTTTTTTTTTTTTTTTTCTGGAGCTTTGGATTTTTAATTTATTTTTAATGCTGTGAAAGAGGCAAATAAAATCCCCTACCGATGTTATAACAATGTTTCAACCTATAAATTAAATGACTGAACAAAAATATGTATTATTTTGATATAATAATAATTATAAAATAATAATGCGATTTTTTCATAAGATGCTTGAGATAACTGATGACAGAGTGTATGGCGCAAAATTATATTCTGTAGTTTTACTTAAAACAACAACAACAACAACAACAACAACAACAACAACAACAACAACAACAACAATAACAACAACGGCTGCAGCTTAATATTGAGCTGTTACATCCCTTACAAAGTTTTTCGGGAAAAATATATCCTACACTATTTTGATGATGTCTGCCTCTTACATTAATTTTAGACTTGTCTATTGTTATATAAGAGGTTTGTATATAAATTTAATATAATTATACATATAATATTTTATAATGAAATTCAAAATTACTATATTATACGTTAGTTGGTTGCTAATATTTAAACTATATAAGAGCATATAAAAAAAATTGACGGTAATAATATGAGTAATATATGATCCATTTCTGCACCTACGTACCTTATACTTGTTGGCGATATTGTGGTAGTTAAAACAAGAGAATATAATTACTTGGACTCACCTATTTTATTTATTATATTAAATTATTTATCAGATATTTGAAATAGATTTTGATTGCGATATGAATGCGCAATAACTTAAAAACTCAATGTATCAATCTGATAACGTACGATGTAATCATAGTTACATAACATTTGAAATTCGAAAACACATATGTAAAAAAAAAAAATAAAATAATAATAATAATAATAGGATAAACATTTTCACAATAAATACTTAAATTTCTAGCGGATAAATGCATTATAATAAAATTATGCTGAGTCTTCAAAAAATGTAATAACATTTATATTAATTGTTCGGATGTAATTATAATTATTCACAATGACTATCACAAAAGTTTTGATAGCAAATAAATCTTTAATTTTTAAGATATAATTTACCTTATGTAAAGTTATTGTATACTCGCCACATTTATATAATAATATATAAAAAATATTCGCTTAATATAATACTAATGCTAAATATAACAATGATATTTATTTTAATTTAAAAATATGCATACATTTTTTTTTAATCTCGCATAAAAAAAAATACTACAAAGAATTTGAAAAATATCAAATAAAATAAAATGTAAGCTCTGGATTTAAAGGTCTGTCCAAACAGTCGATCTGAAAGTTGGATTTACGAAACGTTAATAATTGTTTCAAAAATTAACTTTATTGCTGCTGTACCTAAGAAAGCCTTTTCTTTATTACTTTTTAAACCATTGCAACAAAATTGTTACATTGCAGAATAAAGTTGCAAATTAAAATATGTGTTTCGGATGTTTCCATTTTGATTTTTATAGGCCAAAAACTTCTAGAAGTTTTAAAATTATAACAAAATAAAAGAGTTTGATAATTAAACATTGTTTTTTTAAATGCATTTTTTTATGCATTTTACTGCATTGAGTGGTTTTCACCGTACACGTACGTCAATAAAATAATGTCTTGGCGGGTTCTGTGTATGAAACGACAAGCACAAAAGATGGCAATTATATATATATATATATATATATATATATATATATATATATATATATATATATATATATGTGTGTGTGTGTGTGTGTGTGTGTGTGTGTGTGTGTGTGTGTGTGTGTGTGTGTGTTTTGACATTATGCGACCAAATAGAGTATATAGCAATCAACCTTTTTGCATAAAATATTAACTTAAAATATAGTAAAAATGTCTATGAGTAAAATGATGAAAAGAAAAATTATAATATAGGATATGTCGTATTTTGTTGCACAAAAAAAATAAATAAATGTTGATTTGAAATTGAATATTTATAACAATTAAACTAGTATATACGCGTACTTTAATTAATATTATATTTTCAGACTGCTTAAAACTAATATTAACTATATACCAATACAGTAATAATAATAACTAGAAATTAATTGATTTTTTTGTAAGCTCTAATTATAAGTAGTGTAAATAATTACAAATTATCCTTAAGCACAAGTACATTTTATTCAATAATTTTATAAAACAAAAAATTTAATAATTAAAAATAATTTATAATTGCATTGCAGGTACTGCTACATTGTGTAATTATAGTATTAGTAATGAAAAATAAATTTATGAGAGCTTCTAAAACTCATAAAGAAATGATACTAAAACATTTTTAAATACATATTTCCCAACTGCAATAAGCTCTTATCGTATAAACATACTATATTAAACTTTAACAGCATGCAAAAGTCATATAATTTAATTAGAGCTTGGATGTTGCAGGTTTCTTTGGTAGCATTTCTTGCCACCATGTAGGACGAGTGAATACACTTGGATTCTGAAGGAAAGTTGCTTCTAAATTCTTGTACACCTAAAGTAAAATAAAACATGTTTAGTGAGATAGTATTTTAAGAAATAACAAATAAAATATTTATATAAGTAACTTATTAACTAAGGCAGCTTATACTGTATAGTAATAAATAATAAATATATAAATCAAGCGTTGGTACTATATTATTTACAATAAATAAAATATATATTCATATGAATGATAATCTCATAACTATGACAAACCCAATAAACACATACATCGTTTAATAAGTAATCTATTGAGTATATATTATTTTCCACTTACCTCTCCATTGGAGTGTCCAAGAGGTGAATTAAGAACAAAATCAGGTGGCGCAAGTGCATCAGCAAGGGAAACTGCATCTGGTTTCAAATCAGAGCAAAGACGCAAAATTCCTTCCTTTACAAGTTTTGATAATTCTGGGCCCTTAGCGTAACCACCTGAAATGATATTTATTATTTCATATTTAATTCCAAGTTTTTATTAAAATGCTAATAGTTTATAAAATTGTAAATAGATTAATAATCCTGCAGTATTTTTATATCCGATTTTTTTTTGTATGAACTGTCTAAATTTAAGATAACATTTTACTTTTATGTTGTTATAGAGTGGCCAGAGTATGATAATATATTATGATTGAAGATATGATTTTAGTGAATTCAGTCATTAAAAATGAAAGGTGGTTTGTTTTTCTTTCAGAGCTGGATGTGTTGTACTGTTTAAACGATTGTTAAAATAAATATTATGTAATACGCAATCTAGTTTTTAAATTTTGCGTGGTATAATTTTGGAATTTCAGATTTATTTATCATTAGAACAATGCAGCTCAAAACAATTATAAAAATATTTAAATTTGATAATTTTTATTTAAATTCTATAAATATTAGTTTAACCAAGTTTTTTTTCTTTTTACTTAGTACCTGAGCTACAATACAATATTATATAATATAATTAAAATATTTAAGCACTATTTTTTTTAGGAAAATTTATAATAACATAACAGTTGATAATATTGATAATTAATATCATGCATCAATGCATGTATAAATTTATCATTTTTTTGTAATGATTATATTATATAATGTTGATAGTACGTTCATACCTTTGCAACATTTACAATACGCAACAACATTGCATGAAAATTCCATAGTATAAAATCATTAAATCTCCATGTAATTACATTTATTGCACAGTCCAACTATTGCTTCGGTTGCAAAGTTCATATATAATTACTTTTTTTTTTCCTGTACAACAATATTTAATATGTGCATGATAGTTTTATTATTATAATTTGATTTCATAACTCCACTCTCGATGATGAGGGGGACTATCACGTGCATCCTCATACTGAAGTCAAAATGCACGCTATACCTAGCTGTCACTACCCAAAACTTCATGGCTAATTGCTAGGAAGCGAGTTGATTACTACTATGGCACTAGGCCCTGACTGCCTTCAGCTGCTTCAGCATCGGGGTGACGTCCTCTCCTGGGCGCGGTTGGACACTTTTCCGCGAGCTCATTTTAGAGCCGGATGCCCATAGTTACCGAGGCACTTATTATTATTATTATTATTAAACCTTCATAGAAGTCTCCAATGTACTGTTCCAGTCTCCACAATCCAAAGAGTGAGCAAACTTTTGCAAGTACAGGCTTCAGCTCAGGCTCAACGTCCTCTTCGTTCATTTTCCTCCACAAACACAGCATGCCGAAGTGCTAATTAAATATAAACACTAGTATTACTTGCTATAATTTTTAATATTTTATTTTCAGATATTTCAGAATATTGTATTTGTTTTAAAACCTATAAGAATAAGAATAAGAATATTTATTGACCCAGGCAGTTCATAGTAACAATCAAAGTTACAACAAGCATTGGTCTTGTCAAATATAACATAATAAATTATACAAATAGCAACAATATTACAAACAATACAATAAATTACACAACTATTACTAAATTATTAATCTATAAAAAATTATAATGAAGTTTGTGAAACTGTATCATCAGTATAATATTCCAATGTTGTATGAGTGGTGAACATTAAAACATCGATGTTATCTACTTTTGAGTTTTTATCAAAAAAGGATCCTAAAGTATAATATTCTTTATAAAGCAAAATTTTTTTAAGCAAAATTTATAACATGTATATTTTTTTTACTTTTATTTCTATTTTTTTTTATTAAATTTCAAGGCAGAGCGAGTCAATACAAAATTTATTAATTATAATTTCTTTTCTTCTTAAAATTTATTGCTTTATGACGGCATTTCGTTTTTATTTCATTTCTTATACTTGAATTTTTGCAATCTAAAAACAACATTTTTCTTCAATTGTAACTAACCTCAATGAAGACTAGTGAGAGAGTGCGGGCATAGAAGACTTGGGAATCATTTTTGGCTGTAAATGGATCCTTGCCATGCTTCAAGTTACCCTTAAATCTTTCTTCGGTGGAGGCGATCAAGTAGCAAATAAGCCACTGGTACATCTCAAAGATTACTTTAAAAATTAACATGAAAAATAAATGTGAGAAATAAAATGATTGCAAATAATTAGATTTTGTGAGTATATAGCTATAGATTGTGACTTGTGAAAATAAATTTTTACCTGCTGGATTCGTGATTTGTTCGACAGAATTTGCAGTAAATTTGGCGTTGACAACACGTTCAATATCGTGCAAGAAAAGCACAGTACCAAGAGGTGATTTGAATGGCACAGTCAATTTACCCCCTTGTCTTTGTCTCTCGCCCCACAGTCCTAGCAGCCAATTGCTCGTCTGCTGCAGAATTACGTCATTCACGCCCTCGTAAGTCGTGTTGGCGTCATTAGAGTTTCTCAGATCTCCAAAACCAGCAGCTACATGAAATCAATAAAAATTTAATAATAATCAATAATAAAAATTAATGCACCTATATACCTTTGAGAAATCCGTGGCCACCACACGCTTCACGGCACACTTGAATACCATGCTGTGCAATCCAACTAGCCAGGGGTTTTGTCGATGATACAATTATGTGCATCTCTACGCCAATGTTGTGCTACAATAATAATAAAAATAAATATGCAGACTTGACAGTTTCTCAACAAAATGTCTTTTTTTTTTCTCTCTCACCTTTGTTTCAGGGTCAACCCCTGAGAGCGAGCCAAGACGCATTTTTACATATTCTTCTATAACAACCTCTGACACTGAACTGAGGATATATGCTGATGCAAGGTATGGGATCAATCGCCATTGCTGCAAAATTAGACAATATAAGAATATTAAAACTATATTATATACAACAAGAACCGAAAGAACACATTTAAATACAGACTATTACATTTCTTCACTTATATATATGATAAAATACAGGAACTATGGAACTAACTTGCCTGGATATATATAGCTACTTTAAAAAATTAATATAGTTTATCATTAATTTAAGATTCAGCTTTTATGCAACGTAAATAGTGGCTACTTTTGCATTATTTAACCTAAATGTTATGCACCTAAGTAACCTAAAATGTTTTCTTGGTTTAAGTTTTTTTTTTTATCAACTGCATATTTCCGTAAGTCTAACCTGCATTTGGTACTCCATAACTGGTATTTCCTCGCCAACTGTGGGACCAAACTGACGTCTAACAGCAGAGTAACGAGTGGCAATGACAATCGCGTTGCAGATATTTCGTGTTGAGTGGCTCGTGATGCCCATTCTGCCAGCCATAAGGGGACCCATTGAAGCTCCTATTTTTAATTGACATAATTCAATCAGTATATCGCTGTATAATTTTGGTCTATAAAGTCTTATTGAATAATTACAAACTGCTCACTTATTCGTAATTTTTACACCTTTATGGGAATTTGTATTTTGTAAATTACAATTATAGTCATAAAGCGCTGAAGAAGAAAAAATACAATTTTAATATAACTGCAATTAAAACTAATATTAGCTCTGCTATAAGTAATGTTAGGTCATCTTTAAGAATAATAATATTTACTAGAGGTTTTATTATTATTATTTTCAATATAAAAAAAGAGCTAAAAATTCAATTCAAAATCATATAGAAAATGTATCTATAAATTAACTTTTAAAACTATATTTTTCATTGTTTTGTATAATAACTTAGACTTCATTGTATATTACAGTTTGAACAAAAACTTACCAAATCTCTTTCTAGGATCTTTATAAGGAGAGACGTAATGTCCTTCAGATGTAACTGATCCTTGTCTATCCAAAAGATTATCTTTTGGAATGCGGTATTGATTCAGCAACAAAAATCTGCGTATGCAAAAAATAAATAATAATAAAGGTACAATTATATAGTTAATTATTGTAACATCAAAGGAATAATATTATTTTATATAAATATAAAACATAAATAAAGCTGAAATAAAGCTGACCCGTTATCAACAGCATTGAGTCCAACTTTTTCTCCCATGTCTCCTACAGTAACACCTGGGTACGGAAGCATGGTCTTGGGGTCACGGAGTGGTGTGAGGAAGGCATGCAGACCTTTGCTCTGTCCATCTGGAGTCACCAGTTGAGCAAACACGGTAGCGTGCGTGCAAGTCTCACCTACGATATATTGTATTGTTATTCTCCAATAATCTTTACATAAAAAAAAAAAAAAAAAAAAAAACTAACCGAGACCACCTGCCCAACATTTTGCAGCTTCAAAATCTGGAGTGTGGAGAATAAACTCCTGAGTTTTGGGATCAAATGTTGCTGTGGTACGCACTGCCTTGTTGTTTGTTCCATGAGATATTTCTGTCATACAGAAACTACCCCAAATCTGAAAATTATTTTTGATTGAAATTCATTCTCTCTCCCGCAGTTAATTAATTATTAATATTTATCTTAAATATACCTCTCTTCTTTCGACCATCTCGAGATATTTATGATGTTTCTGAGTTCCCATACCATGTACGCTGTTAACGAAGAAATAGAACTGCAAGCAGAACTTGAGCATCGTGTCACCACTGTACTGATTTAACGCATCCACCAAAATCACCCACTGGAAAATAATTGACAATATAAATTATAATTTAATACACATCGGTAACTTTTTGATACATAAACAATATTAGAATCAAATTATGTCTCCTGCTTTACATTTATAAATGTGACTAATAAAAGTGCATTATATAATGGAGCAGTATAATTTATTTTTATTTTTCAATTAGTAAATTAATAATATAATCTTGCAAGCTATATTAAATAACAACAATAATAAATAAAATCACTGTTTACCCTGCGTGGATCCTCCATGAGTACCTCAGGAGGTAGGAAATCGTATTCTTTGATACGGTTGAGACGTGCAAAGTTGATTCGACGCAGCTCGTCTGTGTTCAACTTTACAGGACTGCGTTGAAACAAGGGGTCGGCTTCCAGGGTCTTCCACACTTGCATCTGAAGTATCAAAAAGTGATAATGTATAATTCTATATATAGTGTAGTCTCTATAGGGTGTGTACGCATGACATCATAATAAATTACACTTCGATGTCATAATTGTGCAATGAATAACATTGCTTAGCATAGGACAAACATGGGGTTTCGCTAGTTTCTTTGGAAAATAACAAATTTTTTGGTCATTATTATTTTTCTCGCATACTTGAAAACATAATTCAACTTTTTAATAGCCATCAATTCTCCCAAAAAATTTGAAGACTTTAACATGAAATGCAACCACCCTATTTGTGAAGATTTCATGCATTTTATTTTATATTCATCATATTCTAACCGTTGAAAAAATATAAATATTATTTTTCATTTCATTTATAGTTATTATATGAATATATATTTTTTTCATTTTTGTATTTTTTTTTCCAGTATTAAAAACATCGATTATATTAAGTTGTGAACATTTTACTGTGAACTATTTTTAGTGCTATTTTGTGTGTGCTATATTTATTTGATTTCTACATTATAATAAACTCATATGAATATACTTTAGCAGACGTAAATCATTGTTCATCATTAAAATCTAAGAGTTTCATAAAAGTGTTTTTTAAATCTATAAATGTGATAACTTGAATAATTGTCTTTTTATAATAATTAATTTTTTTATTGATACAGGGGTACTTAAAAAAAAAAAAAAACTTTAATCCTATGTCATAATGATTTAAAAATAGTCTACGTATAGTAATTATAACTCTAAGTGGTTGACATCATTTTAAAAGAGATATCATTATTATTTTTATAATTATGCTGATAAGAAGGATTTAGATTTATTTGTACTCTTCAAATTATCAACATGGGGAATTTTACATTGATATGATTATCTTAATGAATTTTTTAAGGTGATATATCTTAAAGTAATTGAACATTATTGTCATGGTACCTTGAATAATTAAACATCAAATCAATCTTTTATGCAGTATATTTTATAAAATTAACATTTTCTGATTACTCTTTTTACTTATGACTTCATCAAATGACACGATTATGCGGATTATGTATTTATATATTTAAAAAACTTGAATTTTAATACTTTAATACACTATAGTCTGTTAATTTGTTTCCAAATTTCTATATAATAAAAAAAAAATGTGTGAAAAATATTGATGGTTAGCACCTTGAATTGCCAACCATCGATATGCATTTTTGTACATGTGACATAAATACTTTATCATAGAACTGCTTTGATATGGTAGATTTTATTTTATTCATGCATGGCCTCTAATAATCACAATCTTATCAATAACTATAAATTTAGTTTCTTCGTTTGTTTTTTCTTTTTAATAATTGAGCTATGAGATAATAGTATTTATAATAAAAGATTAGATTATAATTAAGAATGACATAAATTTTTTGGGGAAAACATGGCATTATTATTTATGTTAAAAAATTATTATTTCACATAATATTTAAAATTATGTGGGTGATTTTCAAAAATACATTTTTATGATAAGAAAACATCTAGTTTTTTTTTTAACTTTAAAAGTTTTGGATTGATTTTAATAAATATTATTCAGTTCAAAAAAAATTTTTTTAAAAAAATTCAATTTGATTATGAATTTGAATTTTTAAATTTTATTATTCAGTGTAATATTTTGTTTTCTCTTCTACAACCATTCAGAAATTTATATAGAAATGAAAAATGCTTTATTCTTAAATATAAAGGTTTAAAAAGATTGTGAAATTGATGATTCAATGTATTAATTTTGAACAATTATTATTATCATTTAAAAGTTTTATCTCTTTTAAATAAATAATTAATATAAATTTGAATTATAATATTCTTAATATTATATTAAATTTATGTATTTAACCTTTTGTGTGTGTGTATATAGCATGTATGTGAGAGATGTAATAATATTAATCATAAACTTTATTAATAAGGCCATCCTTGCCCGATGGTCCGATGGCCCGATATCATGGATGGTATATTTGCGATTGTGATTACATTGTACCATTCAAAAACTTGCGCTAAATTTGCAGTGTTATACTTATGAGAAAAACACGCACTGAATTTAAATAATATAAAATATAAGCCATGATCGTATAGTATTTTTTATGCCATTTCATCCAATCCATAAATTTATAATTAAAGCCATAATTAAACAACATGTGCTTTTTAATGAATAAACACGAAATGGGATCTTCAAAACTGATGACAATTTTTACCAGAATGTTAATGTAGCCCCACGAGAAAGTATGAAAACTCATGTTTATGACGTCAGAAACATGCAAAAATTAGTATTAAAATGTTGTGCGGGTTGTATAAATTGAATATTCTGATCACTGCTACGGGGCTACTATATTGGGTTTTGAGACAAACTAATGTTATTTATATTTATTTTAATCCCATCAAGTGTTTTGTGATGTAAATGCTTATGTTTTTCTCTGGTCTATTCCTTTAATGAAAATTAACATTTTCTGAGAAAATATTATACGTCAAATAATCATGGTTAAATTTTATTTATATTACCTTAAATCTCAGCAGAGATTCCCCTTCCAAAAAAACTCTCATTTTTTTCCAGCTGAAAGAGGCCTGCTTGCGGTACAGGTCCAAGGGTCCTGGGGTGAAATCAGGAAGTAATTCATATTCATCGTCTCGGACAGGACGAAATTCACGTTCTGCTTCTCCAGCCATTGTAAAATGCCTTTCTGATACTCTGTAACAATGAATAATCATAAAATATTTTATTGATACTATATTCTAGTTCAAAAATTACAATTTAAAAATGTCAACTCTAAACTAAATATATTTATTATTTATATTAATGAGATTAACCTATTAATTATTGATAGAAATTATTATTAAGAAATTAATATTATATTATTGATAAATTAAAATTGTTCATAATATATCTTACTTTTTGGCAGCTAATTGGTTTAATTGTGGCAACTTTTATGGCTGTACCAAAAGTGAAAGATTTTAATTCTTCAGTTTCAAAAGATAGTATATTTTATCATTTTTTTTTTCTAATTCTCACCTTGACACGTATCTAAAGATTTTGCTTATCACTTTGCTATGTGCGCAAATTTTTCAAGTCATTATTATATTTAAATGAAATGCGTTATACTTTTATCAAATAACTGATCTTTTCTCATCTCAATTGATCGAATAGAATTTCTTTTTTTTTTATCCATTTTCACTAAAAAATATATATACATTATGTATATAATTATATAAAAAAAAAAAAAAAATAAATAAATAAAAATTAAAAGATGAAAAAGAATATTATATAGATAAAACAATGAATCAACAATAATAAAGAGGATATAAGATAGAAGGAAACTATGAGATTCCTGTATTTATGTGAAATTAGAAATAAAATGTTTATTAAATATAGGGGAAAAAAAGCCATATTCCCTGCTCACTATATTTCAGGCAAAATAATAATAATGATAACAAAATATAATATTATGATATAACAAAATGATTAGAAAAATAAATGGGGAATTGATATCATACCCACAATATGTTACAATTTTATATTAAATATCGCAAAAATCATTATTTCAATTTATAGGCATTCTCATGGATCTGGGGATTTAAGCTAAAACTACATTCATTCTGTATTTGACGTTATGTTCAACAAAAAAATATTGTATAAATTGTAATTATATGTTAAAAAAAATACGTGGGGAAAACTATTGAATGCTCTATAATGGCTCATATTCCTACAGATATTAATATCGTGTTTTATAGTTAAGATAATTAAAAATCAATTTAAAAATAGCAACTTATCTCTGAGACACTATAATATACACTTACGGAGTTAAAAAATATGTCTTGCGTTTGTAGAGCGAACCTTTCCTTTTTTACGTCCTAAAACTGTAAATAGATTCACTTTTTATTATTATTATTATTTACTTTGAAAATCATCTGCTTTAAATTGTTAATAGTAACAATAAACTTAATAGTAATAATAAAATGTATTATTTGCTTTCTCCATTAGTTGTATATAAAAGACACAAATTGAATGAGGAAAAATTGGATTCTATAGAGGATATACCGGCTATTGTTTGATGACATAATATAATCCTAAAATACTTTAGCGGTTTAGGCATAAGGCATATCATTTGCAATGCCATTATTTTTCAAGTTTTCTTTGGAAGAAAGTAAGATAATAGTAATAAAAATAATAATAAAAAATAAAAAAAACAAAGAAAAGATAATGCAGATACTCTATATGAGAATGTATGGCTCTGAAATTATCGTTCATACGTTGCTTAATACAGTACCCATAATTTACAGTACGCAAAACAATTCGTAATTAATGGCAGAACTTTATTGCTCACACTATAGCATTCATTATTATTGAAAAATTAATAAGAAAAGAAATTCTCCTGAACTATATAGTGAGGCAGCTAGATATAGGGATGGAACTTGAAAATTTATAGATATCCTGCTGGATGTATCATTTAGACACGGACTGTCACATCAACAGATATATTACCGTTAACCCTCAAGTCAATAATAATTTAAGTGCCAATATTTTAATACCCAATAAAAAGCAATTATAATAATTAACTATATTCATATTAGCCATTAAAATTGACTCAAATCTCAAGTCCATACTCACTCTATATACCTTGCTGGCTAAAATCTAATGCTAAGAAATTGCGAGTATATGTATTTGGGTTAGGGTATATCTAGAAACTTGAGATAATCAAATAATTAAGTTTTTATAGGATGTATTATAAGCTTTTAGTTTATAAAAGTGATATATCTGAACAAAAATAAATAGTATATAATAATAATTCAGCAATATTTGGGAATTTTTTTAAGGCCGGAGTCATTGATTTCTAATTTATTTTCCTTTTACTAAATGGCAGATGCGGGTTTATGACGTCACAGTTCACCTGTTTCCGCGCGCGTGGACTAGTGTGTTGTAACGTCATGAACCCGTAGCTACCATTTCGTACAGGCTCGGACTGGCCATAAGAGCAAGTCCGCAATTGCGGACGTGGCCCCCCCTGTTTGGAGGCCCCTAAGGCCCAAAAAGGGGCGTAACTAGGGTGTTACGCCCCCTTTGTGGCCCCTAAAGAGGGTGTTACACCCCTTTTGCGGACGAGGCCCCTTAATTGCCAGTCCGACCCTGATTTCGTAAATGGAAAATAAGTTAGAAATCAATGACTCTGGCCAAATCAACGTTGATATTTATTATTTAGGTATGTTAGGTATGTTTTGTTCAAGGTGTTCTACTCCCTTATATTTATATTTTATATCAGTTTCAATTATTAAAGTATCTTCAGTTTATTTTCTACATGCATGCAGTATATATTTATATAGTGAACGCAACTTAGCGCTGCAGTTTTCCGCTTTCCAAGAAAAAAACAGTGGGGAAATTAGGAGATTATTGTTAATTGAGTATATATTATGCATATAACTCGACTTATTATAATATAGGGGTCTTGAAAATTTAAGACTATATGAAATATTCTATATATATATTATATATATATATATATATATATATATATATATATATATATATATATATATATATATATATATATATATATATAATATATATAGAAATATAGAATATAATAGGCCTTTTTTTATATTAAAAATATTTATTTGCATCATATGTCTTTATATAATTTTGACGGCGCTTTTTTCCCCTTGCATCGTTCTTATTATTTCAGAATTTTTATCACTATAATGCTTCAATTTTGCTGCGTGTGTCGCTATACAGAGAATGAACAATATAATCTATATTTTAGCATCACCAAAATTCCGATAAAGTATTGAGAGTGGTATGCACATATGATTTGATCTTGCGCTTACTTGAGCACAAAATAAACTTGACCCAGCACCAGTATATACGAAAATTACTGGTTAAAAAACGTATAAAATTATTCATAAACCATTAATGCGTATATGTTATGCAGATAAAAATTAAAGTTAAAAGTAACTTTTTTAATACCTTTGAAATCAAAAAATTATACACTCTGCTATAACAAATAATTTCCATGCCAGTTAGTAGCAAAAAACGACGGTTCTCTTGTGCTGGGTTATATATATTTATCTCTGCCGCCAATGGTGACTCACGTTACTTTGTGAGCGCCTATTCTGATCGTTTATTATTTACCTTGACTCAGGTGTCATGCACCAATATTATGTTTATCTCACATAAATATAATACTGAAGTTATCCAAAACTTGGAGGAATGTACAATTACTTCTTTAGTTTTTTGTTACTTAGCTGTATTTCTTTACGTAATTGCAATTAAAACAATGGCCTGCTTTGATCAGAACAGGTTACCACCAGCGTATATTTTTATAACCTTGAATACGCGAGACACGGTCAAGGCAATCTTAACTCAGAGCAATGTGGCAACCGAGCGTCTAGGACGCTTGGCAACACTGCTCTAGTTGTCGTCTCCGCTTGCCCATGACCTTGACACGTGTCCTCCAATTTCCAAGGTTACAGAATATTTTCGACTTCTGAAAAACACACTATTTTTATGTTAATAATATTTCTTATTATTCTGAGGGTAGGGTAATCAGATCATTCCAACAATGAGATATTTAATTAGACATAAAAGATTATTATTTTTATTTAATTATTATGAGGTAGACATGGTTAAATACATTTTTCATCTTATTATCCAAAGGCACTTTAATTACTACTGGTATTTTAATAATTGTTTATTTTGTTAATTAGATTTAACACTCAATTCACTTAATTTTAAGGCTCTCCTGCCCTATTACTTCCTAAACACGAGGGGGTGAGATAATAATGGCGGTATGCATCAGCCAGTAATCTTACAATGCTCCCTCACCACCTCGGCACGTCTATACTTATCAATTTCCCCGAATGTCCAGTTATCACGGCAAAGTTCATCAACATCAGGGCGTTACGAGCTTGTATTGTTCTTTAAACCCGGAGCGCTTATACGTACATTTGCTCCTGCAAATGTTTTTCCAATTGAGATGGGCTGCGTGTGCCGGCAGGCAGAGCAAGCGACTGGTCTCGGCTATGGCGCATTCACGACTAACTTTGCTCGCACTCGGCATCCCATGCTTTGATTTGATTGGCTACGCTCTACACCCCGCGCCAGCGCTACTGCCATGCCGACACTCGGCTTCCCGACAAACTCCTGACGCCTTGATGTTGAACTTGCCTACTAATATTACTAAAATAACCCCCAAAATCTTACATATTACTTCTGAGACAATATTTTGTCACATACCCTTCCCTTAGAAAGCAAAACAAAAAAAAATAGGAAAAAAAAAAAAAAATTCAAATAGTTCCCTCTTATGATAACATGATTACACATAATGCAACTATAAGTACCTGATAATGAATGTGAAGCTATACCAGTATAAAAGATCAATTTAACATACAAATTAAAATATAAAATACAATTATACATGATTTTAAACATACACACCAAATATAACAAAATCCCCATCAGTACCAAAAGACATTGAAAAAAGGGAGTTTTTCAAAAGTTTTTTTTTTTTTTTTTTTTTTTTTTCTTTTGTAAACCTGCCTTATTCCTATCCTCTAATACATCACGAAATCATTATATTTAGTCGGTATTTTGCGCGGTCTTCCATGAGAAGTTTGAGGTAACTCAGTCTGCTGTTGCTGACTAGTTTGTTCTTCTATTTCTCCTTCATCCTCTGAGCTTGCTGATTCACTGGACCCCGCCTCCTTGTCTTCTTGCTGGTCAGTATTTCTAGCCCACTGTGGCTGGAAAAAGTACGGCTTCAGTTGATCTGCATTCCTTACACCCATCGGTGTACCCATCCTGTCTCTAAGCTCGAAGGTGTTTTCTTGAATTTGACGCGAAATTACAAAGGGACCCTCATATGAAGGTAATAATGACGCGACAATTCCTTTGTCGGCGGAGCTTATACGGACAGTCTTCCGTAGTACCTCATCACCCACCTCAAAGGTCATTTCCCTACGGCCTTTATTGTACTGTTGCCTCTGTGCCTGATGTGCTTTAGAAATATTCTCATTAGCTCTGTTGCATATTTGCTCATGCTCCTGGAACATGGCTTGTAATTGCTCCACTCGCACTTCAATTTCTGTTTTACGCGAACCATCTGCCTTAAACAGTGGATCGAGTTCCCGAGTAACGTCAAACGGACTATTTAACTCTTGGCCAAATGTTAACTTGGCTGGCGAGAAACCGGTGGTTTCGTTAACTGCTGTTCGTAAGGCAAAAGCTGCTACTTGTAGATGTTGATCCCACTCCTCGTGTTTGTTAATCATGGACTTAATCACTAGCTTAATATTCTTAATGGTCCGCTCCGCGGGATTTCCTTTTGGTCGGTATGGAGCAATGGTTTTGTGTGTAATTCCCATCACCTTACACGCTCGCTGCCATACAACGCTGATGAATTGTGATCCATTGTCTGAGCGCACTTTTTCCATGACTCCAAATCTACAGCAATACTCGACCAGTTTGTCTGCGCATTTTGCGGCCGTGGCGCCTTTCAACGGGTACACCTCAAAGTACTTGGTGAAATCATCGACCAGTACCAACACAAACTGATTTCCTCTAGCAGTCTTGATGAGGGGACCAATCAGGTCGACAGATACGCATTGGTTCCTACGTCGTGCTATTGTAGAGTGCATAAACCCTTGAGGGGGTGAGTTGGACGCCTTAACTTGTTGACATACGTGACAACCTCTGATGAACTCTTTCACGTCTTTCTCCATGTTTTTCCACGAATACTGCCGTTTCAGTTTGTCGTATGTCTTCTTATGACCCAGATGTCCTGCCATCCTATGGTCGTGCATAGCTTGCAATGCTAGTTTTCTCATATGTTGGGGAACAACTATTAGCTCCACGTCCTCTTCCCATGCAACTTTTATTACTCCTCTTCGATCTACGAAATATTGTTTCCTCCCTCGAATTTGATTATGTCTTGGTAAGGAATCCACAGCTTGCAACAACTGGAAGTCTCGCTGTTGGTGGTCCCTCCATTGGTACCACTTTGTCGGCCATGTCAGGTCCTCCACGGGATGCAAGGCCATGGCATACTCCATTTGTCTGATGGATCTCACAGTCGGCTCTTGTGGTAATCGCACTCCCAGTACGCGATGGTCATTTATGCTACAGCGATAGCACTCATGATTTGACCTCGGTTCCAGTTGTGGGTCAAACTTAACCGTCACGTGCACCGGAAATACTGCAGCTGCACTAATCTCGTCTTCCATAGGGAACAATGCACACAGGTGTGGTGCGGACGAACCCCTGTCCTCTGCTGTCGGTTGCTCTTGTGCGTCCTCGAACTTCAAGCGATGAATGAACGGTGGATCCTTGATTGGAAACAGCTCATCTCGTGGTGAGCTATCCTCGTCGCTGGAGCTCTCTGCATCCACTGGTGCTCGTGATAAAGCATCCGCGACACACATCTTGGACCCTGGCCGATGTTTCACTGTCGCATTGAGCCCCATTAACCTCATTGCCCACCTCTTAACACGTCCTGTTGGGTCGCTCATGGTAAGCATACTTTGCAGAGCTGAGTGATCTGTGTAGATTGTGAATTCTGAGTCGCCAGTGTAGCTCTTAAATTTCTCACAGCAATATACTACTGCCAGGCACTCCAACTCAGTCACGCAGTAGTTCTTCTCTGCTGGACGAAGTGTTCTACTTGCAAATGCCAATGGCCTCAGTCCCTCTTCGTGTTGTTGCATAATGACGCCACCCAAGCCCTCATATGACGCATCCGTATGAATAACAAATGGCTTCTCGAAGTCAGGTAAGGTTAAATTGGTCGTCTCGCACAGCGCTGCTTTCAACATCTTAAATGATTGTTCTTGGTCCGGGCCCCAATCCCATTTCTTTCCCTTTTTCAACAACTCGGTGATCCCCTTTGCCATTCCTGCAAAATTACTGATGTAACATCTAAAGAAATTCATCAGCCCAAGAAAGCGTTGTACGTCCTTGACCTTTCTTAACGCTGGGTAGTTGCGGATGGACTTCACTTTATCAGGATCAGGGTACATCCGTCCCCCCTCCACAACATTTCCCAACAACTTGATGGAAGTCGTCGCAATCTTCACTTTGTCTGGGTTAATGGTGAACCCTACTCTATTTAACTTGCCGAGCACTGTGCTCAACGCGTCATAGTGAGACAGGACGTCTCTCGAAAATGTGACCACATCATCAATATACGTTTGGCAAAAGAGGTAATCTTCACCGAGGACGCGGTCCATGCAGTGCTGAAATGTGAAGGGAGCTCCCTTCAACCCAAAGCACATTCTGTTGTACTGTACACGCTTTGTATTTGGTAAGACGAGTGCGGTGAAGTGACGATGTTCTTTCTTGATCGCGATTTGATTAAATCCTGCTTTTAAATCGAGTGACGAGAATATTTTAGCGGTACCAATATGACGGAAAATATCAGCTATCCGTGGAATAGTGTGGGGCGTGGCTTCCGTCACAGTATTGACAAAACGAAAATCCCCACATACTCTGTACTCCACGTCATCCTCGTCCTTTGTACGCCCGTCCTTGTTCATATCTGACGAGCTTAATTCTTCTTCGCTGGGAAGTTGAAAAATATCCTCAGCAGGGAGTTTTTTCTTTGCCACCATCACGGGACACGAAACAAAAGGTCCTCTCTCTTCACAGTCACTCATAATACCCAATTTAATTTGTTTATTCACATAATCATACAAGCAGTTCGTTTTCTGAGGTGTCATCGGACGAGATCTGAACAAGCGAGATGTAGCCTCACATCCTGGTTTTATTCTGATCTCGTGCTGCACGATGGTCACCAGCCCCGGTTCGTGTGAAAACAAACCTAGATCATAATATCTCTGAATGAGGTCGATGAACTTTTGCTTGATGGGTGTAGATGCTTCAATATCCTTACACGCATGTTTCGCATACGCAATAGCTTCAACTGAACTACAACAATGGACCGGTAACGCCGCAAATGGTACAGGGGGGTTACTCTCCATAGTGAAGACTCGTTGACTTGTGTTAATACAGACTTTTTTCTCATTCAGAAAATCCAACCCTAAAATTACGTCCTTACAGCAGTTAGGTAGCACCATAAAGTTCATGTATGCGGTGTCCATCTCTCTTCCATTATAGTATGACACGTGCACTTTCAAGCGTGCTTCCACCTTAAGAATACCGCCCGGTACAGCCAGATTCTCCTCTACGCGTTTCCACTTCGCGCCTCTCGCTCTCAGCGTTTGTGCTACGTCCCTGCTCATGACTGATACCTTAGCGCCGGTGTCTAATAAAGCTATATAATAGCTATTAAATATCTTCAGGTTCATTAACGGATCTAAATTATCGTACGGGCGCTTTGGGTGTTTTGTTACCAAACCTTGTATTGGCCGCTTACTAACATACCGCCGACGTTGTTTCCCCTGTCCAGTCTGTTTGTTCGTCGGCGACATGCAATTTACTGTGGCTATATCTCCCCCCCCCTTACAAGTTTTTTGGAGACATTGACCGGTCTTTAGCTCTTGGTGCTGGAGACGGAGCTCGCTGGTCACGCATTGTTGCTTTGTTAGGACACATATTCGCAAGATGGTCTAGCGAGTCGCATGTGAAGCAGCGACGCTGACGAGCTTCACGTGCCTCTGGGTATGGACTAGCATCACGGTATTGGTGTTCATTCCTTGGCGCGTCACTTGTACCAAAGTTAACTCGGGCTGACCTCTCTGGTTCTTGTTGTCGACGCCCCTCCCCGTCGCGCCGTTGGTCAGTATATCGACTCTGTTGTTCTGGAGTACGATCCCGGTATCGTGGTGCTCCGTTGTTATTATGCTGTTCTGGAGTATGATCTCTGTACTTCAGTATTCCATTGTTATTGCGTTGGTCTGGAGTGCGGTCTCGGTACCTGGATGCTGCATTGTTAGCTTCACGATGGTCCCACCCTCGTGTCTGCGTGTCATTCACCCGCCTCTCACCACTCCGCGATCGTTGTTCTGTCGGTGGTGTGAATGCCAGTAAGTTATCATACGCTGTTGTCGGTGGCGGCACGTATCGTCTATTAGCGTTCATCTCCGCGTCAACGACCTCCGCATAATCTGCCATTTGCTCGACACCCATGAAGAACTTGCCTGCCTTCATGAAGGCCGTATAATCAGGGTGCATCAAACTCTTTATTTTTGCAATCCTTCTGGTTTGTGACATTGCCGGATCGATACGGTCGCAAATTTTGTCAATTTTTTGAATGAAGGTCGCCAGAGGTTCATCTTGATGCTGTGTACGGCGAGACAGGCCTGACTCGTACTGCTCCTGATATCCGTATGCAAAACGACGGCAGAATTGGTTTTTAAAATTATCAAATGAGTAGAGATTCTTCTTAAATAATAACCATTCTAACGCTTCGTCGGTGAGAGCTTGAGGCAGTACTCTTTTGGCCACGGTCTCCCATTCCAAGTCTCTTGCTGTAACGTAGTTTACCAAACTGTCCAAAAAGTCCAATGCCGACGCGGAGCCTCCCCTGCCGGAGAACGTCGGCATTACCGTATGCACGTGAACCTCAGCGTCACGTGACTGGGTCAAAATTGAGGTTAACGGTGCAATCAACGTACTCAAAGTCTCGAGTGCTGCGGTACTTCGCTCTGTTGTCTTGACAAGGTGTTGATGCCAGTCTGGTGCATCTGCTGCCCCCAGGTCATTGCGTAACGCACGTGTTGATGGTACTTCCGGGGCGATATCACTTAAGTTTTGTCTTAATACCTGATACAGCTCTTGAAATACTCGTAATGTACGTCGAGCATCCTTCATTTCTGTACTCTCGTCACTCTGCCCATCTGCACAACACTGACGTACTCTCTCTCTTGCACTCCTCATTTCTTCCTCCACGTCTGCAATCTCTTGTAAAAGATTATCATGTACTGTTATTGGTGTGCGACGTGTCTGCACACCCTCTCTCCTCCTGTGACCGGTACTCTCTTCTCTACAAGGTTGCGGTACCGCTCCCCTTGCACTCTCATGTAGTTGTGGTGTACTGTGAGCTCCCTGGATCACTTCACGTGATTGTGGTGCACTGTATGCTGGTTCTGTCAGCCGTGGTTGCGACTGACGTTGTCTGTTTGCTAGTCGTTCACGACTCTCCTCCAATTTACGTTCCGCTTTCTCAGTACGTTGCTTGATTTCACTCTCCCTCGATTGCGCTTCTGTTTCTAACAATTTAGCCTGTGTTTCTTTTCTCTCTGCTTCTCTTTGCCATTCAGACTCTAACTGCATGTGTAAGGCTTGGACTTCACTTTCTCTGGTTTGAACGCGCGTGCGATTTACCTCGTTCTCCATCTCCAGCCATTGTAAACGACGCTGTAGCGCTGCGCACTCTTCAGCGGTCCATGGAACTGCTGGTCTTGGGTTCGGTCTAGCGTTCATATACTGTCGTGCCAGCTCTCCGTTGCCTCTCTCCAGAAATTGCATTGATGACTCGTATGCTTGACTCTGTTGGCGTATTCGCACTCTCTCTTCAAGTTCCTCCGTTGACGTCAGACTAAATGCTTGTGGTGACATTCTCACTCGTGACGTCATTGGTGCACGTGGTGGAGGTTGAGGTGGAATCTGTGGTGTCCGTAGCGGTGGTGACCGCGATGACCCACACTGGGCCTCCAACCCCTCAGCCTCACGTGCCGTCGACTCCGCATTCCCTCGAACTGGTATTTCTTCACTCACGCGCGTTGAAGTTCTTCCATTATCACGTGTTGATGTGTCTGATACGTCTTCATACGCGCGAGGTGTTGTTTGTTTGTTGACACGTGCAGGTGTATCTTCAAAAACGCGTGCTGGTTCATCTTCATATGCACGAGCTGGTGTTTGTTCATTGACACGTGCAGGTGTATTTTCAAAAACACGTGCTGCTACATCTTCATATGCACGAGCTGGTGCTTCTTGATCGACACGTGCAGGTGTATTTTCAAAAACTCGTGTTGGTACATCTTCATATGCACGAGCTGGCGCTTGTTGATCGATACGTGCAGGTGTATTTTCAAAAACACGTGCTGGTACATCTTCATATGCACGAGCTGGTGCTTGTTGATCGACACGTGCAGGTGTATTTTCAAAAACACGTGCTGGTACATCTTCATATGCACGAGCTGGTGCTTGTTGATTGACACGTGCATGTGTATTTTCAAAACCACGTGCTGGTACATCTTCATATGCACGCGCTGGTGTTTGTTCAGTCCCACGTGCAGAATACTCAGCATTCCCCGAGGTCAATGACCCCTCTGATGTGTTAGTTCCTCGCGATCCACCCGTCTCGTCAATCGTGAGGTCAAAGTCGATCTCCATGTCTGCCTCCATCTGTAGTCTTGGTGACTGCCCTTGCGTTTCAGAAATAATTTGTCACAATTTTGTTCGATCTATAAAATATATATTATATGAGTTTTTTGCATAATTATACACATACAATAATTTTTAAATTTTCCATATAATCATACACGTGTCACTTCCCATCGACACGTGTGGTTACTTAAAATCTTCGTCTTCAATTAATATATGACACGCGCACACTTTTTTTTTTTTTTTTTTTTTTTTTTTAACAGTAATCAATTAATTACACGTGTGCCTGCAATAATATTAACCTCCAGACTTGATGTTAATTTGGCCTTGCGATTAAGTGAACGTAATTTCACGGACAGAGTGGAATCTTAATTTTTCCAGATGAAAATTACTTAATCTTCAACATCGTGACTCGACCTTTTTGCTATTCACCACGTTTCTGCATACCCATATCTTCTCGGCCAGTCACGATACGTGTGTTCAGTTCACCAACTGTCTCGTATATGCTTTTGCACGGTATTACGTTCGTACTTATTCAAATTACCAAAATACACAGTTTACAAAAATTGTTATTATTATTATTATTATTATTATTTATTTTTTTTTTTTATTGTCTACACCAACTCACTTTGAACTGATCTGACCCCGAGTTCTACTAGCCAGGCCCCCATGCCGCCAATGGTGACTCACGTTACTTTGTGAGCGCCTATTCTGATCGTTTATTATTTACCTTGACTCAGGTGTCATGCACCAATATTATGTTTATCTCACATAAATATAATACTGAAGTTATCCAAAACTTGGAGGAATGTACAATTACTTCTTTAGTTTTTTGTTACTTAGCTGTATTTCTTTACGTAATTGCAATTAAAACAATGGCCTGCTTTGATCAGAACAGGTTACCACCAGCGTATATTTTTATAACCTTGAATACGCGAGACACGGTCAAGGCAATCTTAACTCAGAGCAATGTGGCAACCGAGCGTCTAGGACGCTTGGCAACACTGCTCTAGTTGTCGTCTCCGCTTGCCCATGACCTTGACACGTGTCCTCCAATTTCCAAGGTTACAGAATATTTTCGACTTCTGAAAAACACACTATTTTTATGTTAATAATATTTCTTATTATTCTGAGGGTAGGGTAATCAGATCATTCCAACAATGAGATATTTAATTAGACATAAAAGATTATTATTTTTATTTAATTATTATGAGGTAGACATGGTTAAATACATTTTTCATCTTATTATCCAAAGGCACTTTAATTACTACTGGTATTTTAATAATTGTTTATTTTGTTAATTAGATTTAACACTCAATTCACTTAATTTTAAGGCTCTCCTGCCCTATTACTTCCTAAACACGAGGGGGTGAGATAATAATGGCGGTATGCATCAGCCAGTAATCTTACAATGCTCCCTCACCACCTCGGCACGTCTATACTTATCAATTTCCCCGAATGTCCAGTTATCACGGCAAAGTTCATCAACATCAGGGCGTTACGAGCTTGTATTGTTCTTTAAACCCGGAGCGCTTATACGTACATTTGCTCCTGCAAATGTTTTTCCAATTGAGATGGGCTGCGTGTGCCGGCAGGCAGAGCAAGCGACTGGTCTCGGCTATGGCGCATTCACGACTAACTTTGCTCGCACTCGGCATCCCATGCTTTGATTTGATTGGCTACGCTCTACACCCCGCGCCAGCGCTACTGCCATGCCGACACTCGGCTTCCCGACAAACTCCTGACGCCTTGATGTTGAACTTGCCTACTAATATTACTAAAATAACCCCCAAAATCTTACATATTACTTCTGAGACAATATTTTGTCACAACAGTGGGGAAATTAGGAGATTATTGTTAATTGAGTATATATTATGCATATAACTCGACTTATTATAATATAGGGGTCTTGAAAATTTAAGACTATATGAAATATTCTATATATATATTATATATATATATATATATATATATATATATATATATATATATATATATATATATATATATATATATATATATATATATATATATATATATATATATATATATATATATAATATATATAGAAATATAGAATATAATAGGCCTTTTTTTATATTAAAAATATTTATTTGCATCATATGTCTTTATATAATTTTGACGGCGCTTTTTTCCCCTTGCATCGTTCTTATTATTTCAGAATTTTTATCACTATAATGCTTCAATTTTGCTGCGTGTGTCGCTATACAGAGAATGAACAATATAATCTATATTTTAGCATCACCAAAATTCCGATAAAGTATTGAGAGTGGTATGCACATATGATTTGATCTTGCGCTTACTTGAGCACAAAATAAACTTGACCCAGCACCAGTATATACGAAAATTACTGGTTAAAAAACGTATAAAATTATTCATAAACCATTAATGCGTATATGTTATGCAGATAAAAATTAAAGTTAAAAGTAACTTTTTTAATACCTTTGAAATCAAAAAATTATACACTCTGCTATAACAAATAATTTCCATGCCAGTTAGTAGCAAAAAACGACGGTTCTCTTGTGCTGGGTTATATATATTTATCTCTTTAAAAATGATACTTGCCTGCAATTTCATGTAACAACCATTAGATAATGTAATAGTAATATTCTTCTGTGATCTGCTGCCAATAAATCAGAAAGTTGCCTTTCATTCTGCTGCATGTTAACTTCGCGCCTTCATTTAAATTCAATGGCAAAATTGTAACTACATAAAAATGAAGCAACTATTTAAGTACACAAAAATTAATAAAAACTCCATCAATTCAATATTTTACGTGATTTTTTTATTAAAACAAACCAAATTGTTTTTAAAAGATTTTTAAGAAATATTTACCATTATTAAAATTGATAAAATATTTTTACTAAAGTTTTTAAAACTCTTGCTTGATAAGCGTAGTTACCAATGCAAGTTTGGCGATGGCTGCAAGAAAAGTGTTTTATTTTTCTAAATATTACTTGTAAATCATTAAGAAATTTATAAAAACATGTTTTATCTTTAATTTCAAGTATCAAACGATAACATTTTAGTCCGCATGTAATGTAATTGAAGCTTAATTCAGTAGGGAACTGGTTTAAAAATCGCGATGGAAATGGCGACGAGAGAAGGTATGTTGCCCGCTTGTTTTGATCCATAATTCTCGTTCTGACTTGCTACGTGTAAATTTGTTGCATGAAATTGAATTATTTACTTAATTTTATTACATTGTGATTAAAAAACTTGTAATAAAATATTTCAATGAGATATTTTCTCATTGCATTACATGGATGCTATTTCTCTTGAGAAATACGTGGAAATTTAAAATACGGCGAACCTCTAGGTGTGCATCTTATTGCCTCGCAACAAGAGAACAAGGATGACTTTGGGCGATTTTGGTTTACGAATTTTCAGCCTTTAAAAAGCACATAAAAAAAAAATATATATAAACTCATAAAAGTCAAATATGAATGTATTGATTTATGTATACGATTTGTTCAACATTTTCTTAATTTTCGTACACGCAAGCAATTTTGCTAAATGCAAATAAAGACCGTTATAAGCAATTAACAAATTATTATGTTTCATATTCATATACACTGCAAATACCCAACTCCATAACAGGAACGTCAATTTAAATAAGTAAATATTCATTATCAGATTACAGAAATACAAAATGAAAATCGTATAAAATTTTCTAGTAATACACATAAGTACAAATTTCGAACGGAAAAATATATTTACATATTTTAAAATATGCAGATTAAAGCTTGGGAACTCTTTTTTTTTTTTAAGTAATAAATTTGTGTTAATTTTTCTAAAGATTGACATACTCAAGTCAGTATTGTAATAGCTTTTTTTTTAAAAAAAAAAACTGAAAACAAATTCCTTCCTTATAATTTTTAATATAAGCATGTATCATAATTATATACAGTACGGTACAGTACATTATTACATACATACATATATGAAGATTATATGCAGTTCTCAGTTTATTTTTAACAAACTCTTAGCTTGTGCATGTACCAGTACAATGTACTGTATGTAATTCTTACACATATGTACAAACAAATGATATAAGTGCAAAACTTCTAAACAAATTTATAATGTAGTAGTAATAGCGATTGCACTTACAAATTAGGACAGGTATGATACAAGACACAGAAAACTTTCCTGACTATAAACTATGTTGGATTGGTACATTTGATCTTTTATAAATAATGCAAATATTATATAATATACTGTAATTGGTATAGTAATACCATCAAAGTTGTGGAAAATCTGAATTCATTTGAATTAATTCACATAAAAAAAATACCATACTTTTCTTTACTCAGTATGCATTCATACTCTAATATTCGGCTTAAAATGTCTCATTGTATTAGTACCTATAAAGTTTATTACTCTAGAAAGAATTATGAACTTAAAACTTGAATCTATATTATTATTTGCCTATGGTGTTATTCATTTTTTTGCAAATACTGTATGTTAATAATAATAATAATAAAATCTCCTCAACCAATAAAGCTAGAGACTTTTAACTTGACAATTAGGATATCCAGGGCATAGGATTGGACTCAATGGTGGCATCAAAAATGCCTTCGACTCAATATTTCTAAAAGTGCAAACACTTGTGAATCGTCCTTTTCCATTTCAAATACTGTAATTAAAAATAATAATAATAATAATTAAAAAAAGCCATTAAAATGCCATCAATTGGGTCTTGATCATACTGTAATAACTTGAAACTAATAACTGTTACTAAAGTTTGTAATAAAATATCTAAAAAGTTACAGATATGGACATGGTATGGATGAGAGACCAGTACTTACAAACAGATGAGAGTGCAGAAAAAATGTTAATCTCAGCTCCTGAACATCATCATCTACAGCATCATCAGTTTATTGCCGGCATGCCTAACATGCATCCATCATTTGAAGAAATGGAACCCCATAATTCTATGGTAAGTAGATATATTTTATTGGTACTCCATCTATATGTGTTGCTTGGCATATGCCTGCTCAATTTTTATATATACTTCAAAAGAATGCACTCCTCACAAATACCTTATCACCCTTTGCTTATGTTTATAGCTGTGTATGATGTCTGCAATCAAAGGTCACTTTTGTACTGCTTTACAATTTATTTATTTATTTATTTTTTTTTTTTTACTCTAAACATTAATAGTTATAGATTTATTGTCTTTATATGGACCTTATAGTACTGAGAGACTGAGATCTACAAGGTTTTCTGTAAGATACTTGCATTTTTCTAAAATTAAATAATAATAATAACATGTAACAACGTCAGTGTAAAGATTGGAAAAGTCCTTTTTGCTGCTTATAATTATTTTTACTTGAAAGTTTATTAAACTTCTTTAACTAAATGTGATACAAAAGTATAGGAGATACCAGCAAAGACCTTACCATGCTGAAGAGAGTCCCATTGCTTACTGAAAATCTTGCTGCTAGCACAAATAATAAATACATAAATAATCGTCTTTATTAAAAAAAAAAAGCTTATCGCTCTGGCTGCACCCAAAGAACGTACTTGCATTTCAAGGTTGTCTTACAAAAGATGTACTTGCATTTTTGTCCAGTACAACAAAGGGCGTACTTGCACTCGGCTTTACATGTTCAGCTTATGGCGGATGCGCGCACAGCATCAAAAGTAGCCAAATGCAAGTACGCCCTTTGGGCGTGGCCACGGTGATATATATAGGCCTATATATATATATATATATATATATATATATATATATATATATATATATATATATATATATATATAATACATTTTTTGATTTAAAAACGTACAATACAAAGATAAAAAAAAAGAGAGACAGAGATTTATTTAAGCTTTTGGCACTAAACTCCAAGTGAAACAGAATGTGTTATGCCTATGTCAGTCCTAAATCATTTTAGTTTCTTTTGAGTCTGTAATGACTGATGAAGGTATAATACACTACATTTTCTCTTGGATTTTATTGTCGCAAGCTATTTAATATGTGCTAGTTTATTGTTGTCTTTATCTCTATGCTAGCAAGATTTTCATGAAGCTACAGGATTCTGTTCTGTTGGTAAGGCCTTTGCTGGTTTCTACTATCCTTTTCTTCCAAATTTATCATACCTAACCGCAATGGTTTATTTTCCTTAATATCTCTCTTTAACTAAAAGTAAAATTTAGGAAGTTTTTAGATATTTTTTATTTCCTTCCTGTTTATTGAGAGTCCAAATATCATCTTAATAAAAGTGAGTAAAACAGACAGTTTGAGTCAAGCTGCAGAGGTAGTTTTATAAGTATCCAGGTTCTGATATGCACCTCTTCAGCAAACGAATGACCCAAGAAGATATTACTTTTTGTGAAGACCATTATGAGAAAGTAAAGACACCAAGTCCACAATACATATTACAACAACTCAACTTACCAGTACATTCACAATAACATTTTACTTTTTTTTTTATCTGGAAAAATATATTATATATTTGCAAAAGATTTGTAAGAGTTAAAATAAGTATGCATGCCTTGCCTCTGCAAAATGAGAATTGACACAACTAATAAATAAGTTGAAGTCTCTCAGATGTGATTTTTTTTTCTTCAAATGAAATGATAAAATTGCACAAGCATGTTATCGCTCACAAGCAAGCTGCATGAATAAAATCCACCTAAATTAACTTTAATCTATGACAATGAGGGAGATTTATGAAAGAAATAAAACATTCATATATTGTTAACTAAATATGATGTCCTAAACTTTACACATTTTACAAGGAGAAATCAAGTAGGGAACTAATTATACAATATACCAAGCAAAATTTATTTTCTAATATTTCAAAGGGAATAGATTGATAGTACTAAATTTCAGGAGGTGTCAAATTACATGATGATGGATGGGGAATATGACAATTTTGATGAGCCACCCAAATATATGTCAAGTACAGCTACTCAAACCATACCACAACCTACAAAGAAAATCAAGCCAGTAAAACATCCAGGTCTTAAATTGAAGACTCCTATTGCATATCAGAGGGATTCAGATCTCAGTATCATCCCCATTCAAAAGGAAGGAATGGGTAAGTATATAATATGAAGTAAATACATCCTTATGGTGTATAATTCATTTAGATGTGTTCATATTATTGTGAGGTTTAGGATTAGAAATATATTTGACTTTTTTTCATGTTTGAAATTGCATGTACCTATGCTTTACTTTCTTACAAAGCTATATATATATATATATAATAATATAACCTTTGCTATGATTTCTATTATTAGTACTCTTTGTGCATGTTTCATGTTGTTTTGTGTTTGTAAATTCATGGGTCAAAGTCAAGAAAATGTTTATTTGCTGGGTCTAGTTCTGCTTTTTATGCACAATGCAGTGGACAGGTATGGTTTTCTAATTTTCTTAATATTGTATCTGTCCTTTTGTATATAAATTACGTTTCTTATTTATATGTGTGTGATTTTTTTTCTAATGGATACATAGTTCTGAAATATTGTATATTCCACTTCAAAGAAGATGATTGCCTACAGACAAAATTGGGCAATGCAATTCTAGTAGTTGATTTATTTTTAAATGAAATTTCATGTTTTTAAAATGGTGTTTTAAAGTTTATTTTATTTTACAATTTACATCTGAAGATCTATTTTTGCAGTATTTTTATTTAACTTTTTATTTATTACTATTATTTTTTATGTACATCTCTGGCCAAAAGTTTCCGAACAGGGCAGCGGCAGCCGCTGCGTTTTCTCATAAAGATAACATAGCGTGGTTGTGAGTTGCCTCTGCAAATTGTTCAGGAACTTTTGTCCAGAGCTGTACCTATATTTTTTATTTATTTTTGTTAGCAATTTTACAGTTATTTGATGTCTTGGTGTTACAAGTTGCCATTAATATAGTATTATTACTACTGTATATATATATATAATTTTTTTTCCTCTAATATGTGTCCATACCATAATGGTGTGCGTAAACCCTGTTTTTTTTTTGTGTGCCAAAAACCACAAAAAAATGATGATCTTCTATTGCTTTTTAAATGGAATTGCACATTTTTTTTTTTTTTTTGGAGCAAGGGAACAGGGTTTACAAACATCATTAATATCTTTCTTTTTTCTCTGTTGCCTTGCAATATATCTTTGAGATTGATCTGTTGAATAACTTAAAATAATAATTAATAATGGTATTTAACTTTCTGTCCAATTGCTTTTACAGAGACAGCCAAAGCAATTGCAATTAACGCCAATAAAAAAAAACTTTTTTTTTTATTATTAGGCCTATATATAGGCCTATATTTTTTTTTCATTTTACTTTTTTTTTCTTCTTTTTTTTTCTTTTTATATATAACTATTTGTGTACTTGAACTAACTATTAATTTGTCAAATCTTACATGAAATTATTTAATTAAATAATAAAAAATAATTAAAATGAGTGAAAATGGGCTAAGGTAATTCATATACAGATCAATTTTTATCCTTAAGAAGTTAAGGTAAAAATGCAGTTTTTATAATTAGATTTTTGTTTGTTTTGTTTTATGTAGCGGTATGTGAGAAATGTGGTGCCATTGGCGTGAAGCATGCTTTCTACACTAGAGAACGTCGCTTCTGCAGCCTTGAGTGTTCCAGAGGCCAGGATCATCAGAAAATTGATTCCATCAGTTTGAATGTAAGTAGAGTAACATTGAGCAAGGTCAGTTTTCAAAGGTTGAATACTGCACTGAAGTTCTAGCATAGTTTTTTTCTTTTCTTTCTTTGTTTTTTTCTTTCAATTACTTTTTTCAAGAATTTATATCAAAAGACAACAACAATAATAAGAATCCTGCTTAACATACAGTCCGCGCCACCAAAGGATGTGACCAATAAGAGGGTTTCTAAAAACTCTCCATTTAGTTAACATTACTCGACCTCCTAATGACCGTGAGCGCTAGAGCGTCTATTGGCTCGTAGCTCAATTTTGATAAATCGCTGACATTCTTAGCTGGCGTAGACTGTGGGTGTGGGTAATAGAATCCCAGAAACATGAAATTTGAAGTTAAGGCAACTCTTTCTATACTTAGTCAATTAAAATATTTGTCTTTTATAGCAAAGTAATCTGTCAATTTGAATGTTTTAGTGAAGTCAATAAAAAGAAATTGTGTGATAAACATTAGTGGTAAAGCTAAATTTGTGGGCAAAGTGATAATTACCTTAAATATCCAATATTTAGATGGACAGATAAAGATAACAGTGTTTTGCTAATATTGACAGTACCCATTTTAATTATGATTTCATTGTCATTTTAGTTGGAGGACGGAACTTTTCAAGCGGAACGAGAGGAGGAAGAAGAAGAAGAAGAGGAAGAAGAAGAGGAGACTGAAATGGAGCTGGAAGAAGAGCCTGTAAAACAGGAGATCAAAAAGCCACTCCCACCACCCCCTTCCATACCTCCCTTACCCCCTGAGGATCCTCCTTTACCCTCCAAACGTAAATGTGCTGAACTTGCAAACACTTATGAATGGAAAAACCAATTATCAGAAGGAGGTTTCATAGCAGCACCAGTGTCTTGCTTTAAACATGTAAGTTAAACCTTGTACCTCTGGAAATCTTTGAATCTGAGCTAATATTTTTCTTTGAATAGGCACCCTTATCTGACTGTTGGGACAATATCATAGTTGGAATGAAAGTGGAAGTTGAAAACACAGATTGTGATGACTTCTCCGAGGATTTTCCTGATTCATTCTGGGTTGCAACAGTCTTAAAAATCGCAGGTAACTAGTTGGTGTTTACGTTTATTTAAATTTAAAAATGTATTGTTATTGTAACAACCCTATCTAATACTCTTAAATTTATTAATTTTAGGATACAAGGCATTGCTTAGGTATGAAGGTTTTGGCCAAGATATGTCAAAAGACTTCTGGGTTAACCTTTGTTCTGCTGTTGTGCATCCTGTTGGCTGGTGTGCTACCCGTGGAAAACCCCTCATTCCACCTAAGAGTAAGTCATATGTGTGTGTGTTTTATATTTGAGCATTTAGCTGCTATAATTCAAAGTTGAATAATGGCACCTTTGTTGGCTTTATACTTCCAGATATAAGCTTAAAATCTAAATAATTCGTAAATCATATCTATGCAGCTAAAAAAAAGTAGGAAATAACTAAGATGAAAAGTTTACCATCTTTATGTATTTATCGACTGTTTTTATAGTACAGATATTAGGGAAAATAAACTATTGCAGTTAGGTATGATAAATTTGAATGGTAAGTTTAGAAGAAAACGAGCAAGGGCTTTACCATAGTGAAGAGAGTCCCATAGTTAGGTAAAAATCTTGCTATCACAGATAAAAGTAACACATTTTGGATAGCTTTCGGCACTAAATTCCAAGAGGAGACAATGGAGTGTGTTATGCCTTACAGTCCCGGAGAGAAACTACAAATGATCGTTCATACTTCATAGTCTCTCTGAGACTGTAAGGACTCGCGAAGGCACAACGCTCTCCATTTTCTGTTACTGAAAGTTATCCAATATGAGCTCGTTTTATTTTATCGCTGTGCTAGCAAGATTTACACCTAGCTACAGGAAACTTTACTATGGTAAGGTCTTTGCTGGTTTCTCCTATCCTTTTCTTTCAAATCCAATAAACAGTATGATGGCATTTGAAGGTAACTTGCGAATGCTTCCCCCCTCCCTTTTTTATTGTTATTATTGTTTTAATAACATTGCAATTTCATTTACAGCAATCCAAGATAAATATAAGGATTGGAAACAATTCTTAGTTAAAAGACTTACAGGAGCCAGAACTCTACCCTCCAATTTTTATAACAAAGTTTCTGACAGCCTTAAATCACGATTCAGGTATGTTAAATTAATATGTATATTAACCCTTTAAATAAATGTATTCAATATTAACTTTTGTTTTTGTTGTATTGTTGTAGATGTGGCCTTAATTTGGAGGTAGTAGATAAGAATAGGATATCCCAGGTGAAAGTGGCTACTATTACAAAGATAGTAGGCAAACGTCTTCATGTAGAATACTATGACTCAACAGAAGATGAAACTCTTGGTAAGTTTTTTTTATAGTCTTTTCATTTGTGCATTTGAGCATTGTTATCTCATTCATGATAACATGTCTGATTTTTGTTTCTTCGTCTTCTTTTTATGTTAAATAATGACTTTGCTTTCTGTTTGTAGTACTTCTTATTGTTACTTGTTTCCAATGATATATTTTCTGTTTGATATTGAATAGATTTCTGGTGTCATGAGGACTCTCCCCTGATTCACCCTGTGGGCTGGGCCCAACGTGTTGGTCACCACATTGATGCTGAGGAAGAGTACTTGGAGCGCTGCAGCAGACAAGATCTACTAGATGATGATGCAGGCCCTGATTTGTTTGCTGTACCCAAACCAAGGTTCATTGACTTTGATACTACAGATCAGTTTCTACAAGGAATGAAATTGGAAGCCATTGATCCTCTCAACCTCTCAGCCATTTGTGTTGCAACTGTCATGAGAGTAAGGAAAATTACCTTTGTTTCTGTATAATGGTCTGTTAAAAATGACAGGTAAATTCATGTAAATCTTGTGTGAAGATACAGCAAACAATGCTATTTAGATTCTTACGTGAAAGTTATGTAAATTTACGCGTCATTGTGAACAGCCCATAAATCTTTTTATTAATTTCACTCTAGATATTTACAAATGAAGTTGTTTAAGGAGATTTTAAGTAGTACTATAGCTGTATTTATTATTATCATTTTTATTATTATTTTCAAAGTTTAAGTTAAAGTGTTCTTGCCTAAAATAAGTAATGAAAAGTATAAAAATATAAATATACTAAATATAAATGTGCTATTTTCAGGTTTTACGAGAGAACTACATCATGATTAGAATTGACAGCTATGATGCAGACGAGACTGGTTCAGACTGGTTCTGCTACCATGCAAGCTCTCCATGCATCTTCCCTCCTGGCTTCTGTGAGATGAACAGCATCCCCCTTACGCCACCCAAAGGCTACGAAGATGACTTTGACTGGGACTCGTACCTGAGGAGAACTGGGGCTGTTGCTGCTCCTCTCTCTCTTTTCAATTGTGCTGACATGGTATGTTTCTCTTTGTAATCAAGGGTGTTAACATAATATAATATGGTAAGGCCCTGGCTAATTTTCTCTGTCCGATCATTTTAATCTACCATACCTAACCGCAGTGGTTTATACTTTTCTAAACTAATATTGCTCTCAGACATAAACATATAAATTTTTATTTATTGATTATTAAAGAACCAACTGTTTTGAGGTTGACTTAAAGCAAATTTGCTCACGTCTGCTTCTGTTTTAATTCAACATTCTACACATGCATAATATGTAGAAACAGAAGTGGCTGTGAGCAAAATCTTTACCAAGTTGGCCTCAATTCAGTTGCTTCTTTACTAGCAATTTATTATTGTCATTTTTCTAAAGATTTCAATGGTAGTTCAGTTTCTTATTATTGCAGTGTAGAGTGTAGAGCATTAAAATAATTTGTTACAAAAAAAAAAAAAAAAAAAAAAAAAAAAAAAAAAGGAATTTTTTATTTATTATAAAAGCAACAGTTTTTAAAATTAAAAATTAAAATTTTCATTTCAAAAGTTTTAACATGATATGTAAAAAAAAAAGGTGCAATATGATAAGATTAAAATGTTATTTTATTTTACAGGAAACTCCTCCTCATTCCTTCCATGTGGGCATGCGTGCAGAAGCTGCAGATCTGATGGACCCTCGACTAGTATGTGTAGGAACTGTATCTCGTGTGGTGGGACGTCTACTCAAGGTTCACTTTGATGGCTGGGAAGAAGAGTATGACCAGTGGCTTGACTGTGACAGTCCAGATGTTTATCCAGTGGGATGGTGTGAGCTGGTGGGCCACAAGTTGGAAGGTCCAAGAACAGCAGGTGGGCTCTGGCACCCATCAACCTCAGCTTTGGAGCACCCAGCGTGTGAGTTATCCTCTCCCTACCTGCACTCAACCTTACCTCATCCTCTCCGTAACACTTTGTATCTTGAGCTTGGTACAAATATCACAGTAGCGCAGGGTTGAGGGAGACTAATATATACCTATATATTAATGAATTAGATTGGTAGATAACATAGGTATATATATTGGAAACATTGGGGAAAGCAAGTTGGGCATTATTGACAGGGATGCCTTGTGTGAGAGAAAACAAATTAATGTCTAATCCAAACCAATATTAAATGTATAGAGCTAACACATATAATGCGTATATTGCTACCCTAGAGCACAAACTGTAGCAAAGTCAAAACTCTTCTTGGTGTATGTTGTTTTTAACTTTGTTGCTTTTACAGATACACAGTTTGATCCATTGGGCATATGTGTCGCTATGCCCTTGTGCTATGTGTTAAATGTGTTTGCTCTATGCGTTTAATGTTGGGTTTGACATTATTTTGTGCCATCTCACAAAGAGTCTCCGTCAGTTACGGTGATGCTCAATTTTCCAATCTACAGGTTTTTCTATATCTAATATTTTTATAAATGAAGAACCACAAAGTCAAATTTTCATTTTTATTGGATTTATTATTATTATTTTAATTCAATTACGTTTAAAAAAAAAAATTAGAAAATAGTTGGTAATAATATTATATTATTTTAATTCAAGCAATTCATTCAAAAGAAAGGGGTTGCTTTTTAAAACTACTGTAATGATTACATTTAATGTTTTCATAAATTAACTAACTTAATCTTGACTTAAATTTATGAGAAATTTCTTTCTTTCTTCACGAGAACTGTGGTGAATTTAAAATGATTTTTAAAATACCTATAAATTATAACTGGTGTGGTGATGTGGCAAATACTGGTGAGGCTAAAATTATGAATAATCATTAACTAGCAAGTAACTCAGAAAAAATGTGATGGAAAAAGAGTGCTAAGCTCAAGAAGAACTAATTAATATTTTCACAAATGTTTTAAATCATTTGGCACAATAATTTAGTTATAAATTTAAATGTAGGAGGCTTACATACTAATTTTGGTAAGTTCCATTTGCCTTGTTTAATTAGAATACACACTCAACCTTACAGATTTTATTAAAACAAAGTATTGCATGCACATTTAGCTTGCTTTGGTTTAGGCACTTTGGTGATGGAATGTGGACCACATAAATTAGGCACTGTAAGCAGTCATAAATTGCTCATAAATATTATGCATGATTCTTGATTACAATGCCTGAAAACTCTCACCTGTATCCTGCTTTTTATCTGCTTTTATTCATTGTCATATTATCATTGTAATCATAATTATTATTTGAACTTAAGCCTTCTAATACAGGTAAAGTATTAAAAAAAAAAAAAAAAAAAAAAAAAAAAAATCTAAACATGAAACTGAAATAAAGCAGAAATAAGTAGTGGTAAATGTGAAAAGTCCATCAATTATAATGATAATTTAAACTAATTGTTAATTACATAAATTTTGTATTATGTTAACAGTTTTTAGTGTAGGATAATATGATAAATGTATCCTTGTAATCTGCAATCAAATTAAAGTTACTAAAAGACAAGTATAATGAAAAAAAAAAAAAAAAAAAAAGTAGAAGATAGAAAGAAATGAATGGCTATTTTAGTTGCTATACTAATTGTTTAAAGGATTTTATTTAATAAGTTTTTATGTCTTACAGCTTCACAGAAAAAGATAAAAAAGAAGCCTAAGAAGAAGAAAAAGGGAAAGATACCTAACCTGCGAAGGAAAAGTATTGCAAGTGTGGCTACAAGACACAGTGACCGTCTACTTAGAGAGCCAGCTCAGGCTACGAGACCAACACCAGCAAAACAAGAGTCTCCGAGAAGTAAGTTGTCAAGTAAATCAGTATTAGGTAGCATTACAGTATCTTTGTTTTGTTTAAGTAGCAGTTAGCCTGTTAAATTTTGTTGAACAATTGAGGAACAGAAGTGTTACACGTAAACATGTTAAAAAAAAAAAAAAAAAAAAAAAAGTTCTTTTCTGGGAAACTGTAGTTAAGGGAGTAGGTGACTGACTGATATCTCGCATACTAGACGGTCGCGAATTATAAATGTTAACACAAAATATGGTACTTAAAAGTTTAGTTATGTCAAGTATGTGAAAACACGATCAAATAGTTCAGTTATTCCACTTTAAAGATAACATGTAAATGTGGGAATTCAAATTTTAGCGACAAATTATAGCCAAATTAGAAACTGTTTTAAAACAAAAAATATTATTAAAAATTTTTTTTGAACAAAAATATATATTTTAAATTTACTTGATTTTATTTGAAAATTATAGTGTTTGTTTTGTTGGAAATAAATAATGTACAAAAAATTATTGTGAAAATATAGTTCTTCTTTTAGCAATTTCCGGTCCAAGTCGGTCACGTTCTACGTTAAGTAATTTTATATTTCCAGGCCTCGTTGAGCGATGTATTTTAAAAGTATGCCACTGTAAATATCATTTTTGACAGTAAAAATCTTACTAGCATGTGAATAAAATCAAAGGAAAGAAAATCATTTTACACTTTTATTATTATTTATTTATTAAACACCAAGGTGTACTTATACATATTTATATACATATTTATATAGGTCTACATTTTTGCATATTGACTTAATGATAGGGTCCGAGATGGACAATGAAGTAAGTGGTACCTGGTACCTAGGCCACTACATAATACACATACACATTTATCATTACACTCGTGATATTCTTTAATTTGACAGATTACATGGTGGAAACCATGCACCGCATAACGGGTAAAAACATGCCTGTCTGTACAGTTTGGGCCTTTCCACCCATTAATATTATTAATATTAAATGCAGGGGTATTATAGAAGGCCAGGCTGATATCTTCAGTTTTACTTAGTCTATCCTTAACAAATTTAATGTAATTTTCTGTTTTTAACAATTTAAATTTCACTTGTAGTTCCGTTACAAATAACTCCTCCCCTGCTAGCTCGTAAACCAGCCTTGACGACGTAAATTTTGACAAGCAAAGTATCCGTTTTAAGTACCGAGACTTAACAGATTCTAGATTTTTGAAGTCTGTTATAGACATAAATGACCAGAAAATTTCAATGCCGTACGAAGCAACTGGAGAGATTTTCAGGTGAAACAGTTTAATAGCTGTTTCCAAAGATAACGAATTTAGATTTGAGATAGCGAATGAAGATGACAATGCATTTCGACAGCGTTCTTTGACATGTTTAGAGAAAGATTTCCCCGTCTGTTGCATAATAACCCCCAGATAATTAAAAGAATTTACAAACTCTATCTTTTCTCCATTACAAGTTATTACATCTGACTATGCTAAAGGGCCACCTCTCCTGAATTTTACAATTTTTGTTTTCGTAGCATTAATTTTTAATCCGTTCAGATTAGCCCATTCAATAAGTTTGTCTAGAATTTTTTGAAGTTTTACAATATTATTACAAATAATAGCGATATCACCTGCATAGATGCTGATAAAGATATCCGGATCATTACAGATAAGGTCAACTAAGATGTCCAAGATGTCATGTGTGAGGAGGTTATATAAGAGGGGGCTACTCGGACCACCTTGTAGAACTCTGTTACTCTGCAAGATTGGGTCAGATAAAACTAAGCCATATCACAAAATTGACTTCAAGCAACATGGCAATAGAAATTAATAATTCTTTAGGCAGTTTTCTAGTATTGATGAGCTTATGCATTAAAGGAATAGACCAGAGAAAAACATAAGCATTTATATCACAAAACACTTGATGGGATTTACATAATGACATTAGTTTGTCTCAAACCCCAACAGTAGCCCCGTAGCAGTGATCAGAAAATTCAATTTATGCAACCCGCACAACATTTTCATACTAATTTTTGCATGTTTGTGACGTCAGAAACATGAATACTCACGCAAATTGCATACTTTACAGTATTTTCACGCTCCCTCGTGGGCCTACATTAACATTCTGGTTAAACTTGTCATCAGTTTTAAAGATCCCATTTCGTGTTTATTCATTAAAAAGCACATGTTGTTTTATGTGGTCTATGGCTTTAACAATTTTCTATCCACCATGTCAAATGCTTTCAAGAAATCAATAAAAATTACATAAGCATGGCCTGCTGGAACTGAGACTGCTTTTAAAATATGATCATGCAAGTATCTAACAGCTTGAATTGTGGATTTCCCAGGCATAAACCCAAACTGTACATCAGGGATTAAATTATGAGTTAAATTAAAAACTTTATTACATGTAAGCTTATCAAACATTTTTAACATAATAAGACAATTAGCAATACCCCTGTATGAATTTGTATCCAAAATATTACCTTTGCCTTTGTATAATACAGATATCAGCAATGTTTTCCATTCTACAGGTAGTTTTCTATTTTTAATACAAAGATTAAACAAGTCTGCAATATATGATGAACTACATTGCATGCTAAACGCTGCAAACATATATCGGGCAAACAATATTATGACCCGACCAAGAGATGGAGCAAATATTTGTTGAGATAATACTGTTATTATTATTTTTTTTTTTCTACAAGCAGTATAAACCATAAACACATTAAAATGTTGTAATGCTTTGCAGTTGAGAGTCCCATTGAGTCTAATGGACTGCCTAGCTGTGAGCCAGAGATGGGAGATGAGTCTGCTGGTTTTGACCAATCTCAATCGTCTGATCAACAAGATTCTCCAAGCCCAACTGTGCCAAGAGAAAGAGTTGCTACGTCCTATATAAACGTAAGTTTTTATCAAACCATCTTGTGTCACTAGGGAAGATTTCTTTCAAATTTAATTTAGCACCTTGCTGCTTTCACATGTTATAATGGCAATTTCAAAGTTAAAAATTTCAATTTGAGAGTATCTAGTTACGTATTAAAGGCGTAGAACACCCTCAGGACCAAAATATGATAAATAAGCACATAAATTGTACATACCAGGCTCATATAGTGGTAATACCGTTGATTGCACCCTTCTGGTTGATTTTCCAAGTATTTTAGGTTGAAAATTGTAACGGTTCTCTTTGCGGGTTCGTTTCGTCACACGATACTCCGCTTTTCTAGCAGTTTCAAGTATAGATAAACTCTTTTTTTTCTATTGGCTGACAATAAAATTGCGCAAAAGATGTTTGAAACGTTTATAACACATTTTCCTTTTCAACACTGATTATATTATTCTTGATCTCTGTGGTTGTAATTATGATACACATACTTCACAATGATACATAATATTATTACAATTACTATACTATATATATATATATATATATATATATATATATATATATATATATATATATATATATATATATATATATATATATATATATATATATATATATATATATATATATATATATATATATATATATATATATATATATATATATATATATATATATATATATATATATATATATATATATATATATATATATATATATATATATATATATATATATATATATATATATATATATATATATATATATATATATATATATATATATATATATATATATATATATATATATATATATATATATATATATATATATATATATATATATATATATATATATATATATATATATATATATATATATATATATATATATATATATATATATATATATATATATATATATATATATATATATATATATATATATATATATATATATATATATATATATATATATATATATATATATATATATATATATATATATATATATATATATATATATATATATATATATATATATATATATATATATATATATATATATATATATATATATATATATATATATATATATATATATATATATATATATATATATATATATATATATATATATATATATATATATATATATATATATATATATATATATATATATATATATATATATATATATATATATATATATATATATATATATATATATATATATATATATATATATATATATATATATATATATATATATATATATATATATATATATATATATATATATATATATATATATATATATATATATATATATATATATATATATATATATATATATATATATATATATATATATATATATATATATATATATATATATATATATATATATATATATATATATATATATATATATATATATATATATATATATATATATATATATATATATATATATATATATATATATATATATATATATATATATATATATATATACTAAACTGCGAACACGAGTACAGATCGGGCACGGGCAGGTGGCAGGCTACAAGGAAGTAGCGATCACCACAGCATAGGGGAGGGGGTTGGAGCTCTAGAGAGCTACTAAAAACAAAGAGCAGCACGGACGATATACCGCGTGCCTTTGCCTCTCAAAGGAGAGCTGCTCTAGAGCTCCAACCTGGCTCCAACCCCCTCCCCTTTGCTGTGGGGATTGCTACACTGACTTCCTTGTAGCCTGCCCGTGCCCGACTGCCCGATATACGCGTGTTCGTAGTTCCGTGCATCGCGGGCTGATCGGGCTGATCCAGGCTGATCGCAGGGATCGGGGGATTCGTTGACACTGATTTAGAGAAATTGCGCATCATAATGTGTAGCATCTAGCATCATAACAGTATATAGTAATTTGTAATAATATTATGTATCATTGTGAAGTATGTGTATTATAATTACAACCACAGAGATCAAGAATAATATAATCAGTGTTGAAAAGGAAAATGTGTTATAAACGTTTCAAACATCTTTCGCGCAATTTTATTGTCAGCCAATAGAAAAAAAGAGTTTATCTATACTTGAAACTGCTAGAAAAGCGGAGTATCGTATGATGAAACGAACCCGCAAAGAGAACCGTTACAATTTTCAACCTAAAATACTTGGAAAATCAACCAGAAGGGCGCAATCAACGGTATTACCACTATATGAGCCTGGTATGTACAATTTATGTGCCTATTTATCATATTTTGGTCCTGAGGGCGTTCTACGCCTTTAATATAAAACTCATTTTCTTGTTATATTACGGTCTGAATAAAATGTGTTGTTTTATTCCTAATAGAAATAATATGCATAAGGGGAAAATCATAGTAAAACCATACGCTAAGTCCAAGGGTTATCATTAAGGTATGAGACATGGGTATTTGGATTTTTCTCATTTTTACATAAGTTGTAGTCCTAAACAATGTTAAATTTTTCCAGTGGTCAAAACTTTCAAACTCGATTTTTTCCCGCCAAAATTCAAAAATTTAGTTTTCGTCACTCGCACCTTAGACTCTACTTTGTCGCACTGTAGCAGAAAAAGCAATTATTATACAAATTTAGTTCTAGTGCCAAATGATACACAAAATAGTGGACAACAAAATACCTGGGCACTACTTTGACCTAGGTCAACTTTTAAGGTCACATAAGGTCAAGTGAATAATTAAAACTTGATTAAAAAAAAAGCTCCAATTTACTATGAAAAAACGATATATACATGTTTTAGAACAACATTTCAGAATTACAAAACTGTTTTTAAAAGCATGGCCAATTCATAAACTTTTATTTAAAAGTGATTTAGGTAGCGCCATATATGTAGTGCACTGCGCGTGTGCTCCGCGCCTTCCTCTCCTTACCGGCCAATATAACGTTAAGCACAAAACAATCAAATTAAAATGCACGCTTATAGTTATTACGACAAACTGTGCATTTTCATACCTGCAAATTTCCTTAAAAAACATTTTTAATATATTTTATATTAAATGTGTAACATTATTCTCTTTCCTTTTTTCTCTATTTTTTTTTCTTGCGAATGTATTTTATGATTGAATGACAGTGTGGCGCGATGCGAACAATACAGGATGTGATGTACACGAACAGTGGAGTAACTTCAAAAAATTGGCCAGGGGGAAAAATCTGAGACGGGCCCCCCGAAAGGGGGACAGTGCCGGGGAGGAGGGGTGGATGCGCGCCGCAGGCGAATCATTTTGAAAAAGGGGGCGTGGCACTGAAATTTTAAGCTATTTTTTGTAATGAAAATTAAAAAGTGTCCCTAACATGAAAAAAAAAAAAAAAAAATCATTAAAATGGCCTATCATACATGATTTTAATTTTTGTCAATAATTAATTTTTGCTATATAAATAGAAAAAAATACATAATATATTATGATATTTGAAGAAGACATTTAAAGAAAATTAAATTAAAAGGTGGTGACTGTTAAAAAAATGTAGTTAATATTAATACCCTCTGTCACAAAATGCATATTATTTGATTGATCCACTTTAACTTTCAAATACGGTTTTCAACATAAAACTTAATATTACCAATTTTTTATTTTTATTTTTGCGTTAAGCATCAACAGGCCCCCCCAGAAGCCGACGGGCCCCCAGAAGTCGACGGGCCCGGGGGAAGTTCCCCCTCTTCCCCCCTGGTAGTTACGCCACTGTTAACACGAAAGAGCATTCAAAAATGTGATGTTTCAACTTGTTAAATATTTTTATACACTCAAGATCGAAATATCATCAGTTTTTGAGAGTTTTTTGAGCAAGCTGGACGTGTTTTTGTAGCACAGCATTTTGATATATATTAATTATTATTAAAATCAAGTTGCAGTGGAATGCACTTGAGTCCATCTGCGGTCAGGTACAAGATTAGAAGCCAAGGAGATGAAGCAGAGTATATAGTGACAAACAAGCTTGCGCGCATCATCACGTGCAAGCTATCACAAACTTTAGTGTTTAATTGTTTTAACACATTTTAACATTTTAATTCTCTATTTCATAAATATGCTCTTTCGTGTACATCACATCCTGTATTGTTTTCCACGAGCCACACTGTCATTTAACTATAAAAAACATTTGCAGGAAAAAAAAAATTTAATGCGTTACACTACTATTTAATATAAAATATAATAAAAATGTTTTTTAAGGAAATTTGCAGGTATGAAAATGCACAGTTTGTCGTAATAACTATAAGCGTGCATTTTAATTTGATTGTTTTGTGCTTCACGTTATATTGGCCGGTAAGGAGAGGAAGGCGCGGAGCACACGCGCAGTGCACTACATATATGGCGCTACCTAAATCACTTTTAAATAAAAGTTTATGAATTGGCCATGCTTTTGAAAACAGTTTTGTAATCCTGAAATGTTGTTCTAAAACATGTATATATCGTTTTTTCATAGTAAATTGGAGCTTTTTTTTTAATCAAGTTTTAATTATTCACTTGACCTTATGTGACCTTAAAAGTTGACCTAGGTCAAAGTAGTGCCCAGGTATTTTGTTGTCCACTATTTTGTGTATCATTTGGCACTAGAACTAAATTTGTATAATAATTGCTTTTTCTGCTACAGTGCGACAAAGTAGAGTCTAAGGTGCGAGTGACGAAAACTAAATTTTTGAATTTTGGCGGGAAAAAATCGAGTTTGAAAGTTTTGACCACTGGAAAAATTTAACATTGTTTAGGACTACAACTTATGTAAAAATGAGAAAAATCCAAATACCCATGTCTCATACCTTAATGATAACCCTTGGACTTAGCGCATAAGGTATCCAAAATGCCTTTGCTATACCTTTGGTATCGGGCAAGGTGATAACAAGTTGCGGCCAAAAGTGGAATCAATATGTACTGCGCTCCATAAGAATACACTCAGAACAAATTGGTTCTCTCCTTTGACCGCCAGGTTCGCTAGTGAAAGTGGTTAACACCATGATCTCCTTTAGTGCTTGGTTTTGAAGGGCTAGTTTGGTTACCTTATGGTTTTACTTTGGGGAAAATATGAGTATGGCACCTGTAAATAATTCTTTGAAGTGGGCGATTATTTATAATTTTAAAGTCCATAAAACTATTTTGACATAAAAAAGTATATTTACACAAATATTTCTTGAAATATCTTTCAACACAAACTTTTAATATCACAATGGTATTATGACCAAGTGTGTGTACTGTGTAGTTACCACTAAGAATCCAATGAGGACTTGAGAAGTAGAGTAACTATCAAAGCATCACCACCACTTTGAAGGATTTTTTATTTTATTTTGTCCTATCCAACTATTTTTTTTATTGGTATCCAATATTACTATCTTAATTCTGTATGACATTAGGATATTGTTCAACAACTTTTATTATTTTTTTGGCAGAGCAACAACTGCAGTGGCAAGGTAATCCCAAGGCTGGTGGACTCAAGTGGCAGTGCAGAACCTGGTGAATTGGTGCCTGAAGAGTGGAATGTCTTTGATGTGGCTCAGTTTCTACGAGTCAATGACTGTGCAGCTTACTGCGACAGTTTCAGTAAAAAGGTAACTCAGAATTGATATTTCAATAATAATTTAATTAATTTTATATGAAATTAAAGAAGTGCTATAAGATTTCAAAGAATTAAAACTGAAAGCTTTGTAGGTTTCTGTTTCACTCTTGTATAGAATTATCAGTTTTTAGTGCTAAGCTAAAATTCAACGCAATGAGAAAGTACAGTAATTTTTATGTCATGAAAGGAAGAAGAAGAAAAAAAGTCTCATTTTACCTTTTTTTAGATTTAAAAGTGTAATTGTGCTTGTAAATTTGTCATTTTTTTCTATTGTGTAGTTTTTGTTATGTGTATTCCATGCACAACTTTTAGCAGTGCCCGATATAATCCTAAAATTTAAAAAATAATTTATGGAAATATCAATTTACAAGTTACTAACCCTTCATGTTATTAGATAAAGATAGTTTTTTCTTCTTCTAAATAATAATAAAATAAAAAAATCAAGACCCATTTCTTTGTGATTAATTACGCTTTTCTATTTTCTATTCATATATGTTATTCCTTTTTTAGAAAATTGATGGCAGTACTTTTCTGAATCTGACTAAAGAGCAATTGATTGACTTGACCTGTATGAAAGTTGGACCTTCCCTCAAGATATACGACCTCATTCAGCAGTTGAAGATCAAAGTGAATCCCAGCCAGGAAAGACATAAGGCAGCATTCAGAAATAGACTTTAATCAAGACTTCTCGTGCTGCTTCCATGTATCACGTTAAAAGTGGAAGAAAAAAAAATAGTGTTACTGTGAACTGAAAAAGTGATGAAAATATATAAATTTTTGTTTAAAAATTTCTTTACTTGATTTTTCAATATGGACATACTTTTGAAAGTTAAGTTATATTTCTTTTCATTTTATCATAATTTACTCGTACATCTTTCCAATGCAATCCCTATATGGTCACTAATCCACCAACCGTACTTGTCCATGAACCATGACTTTATGCTAGAGTTATGATTTTTTCAAAATTAAGTCACCTTAGCATAGGTACTTCAAAGCGCGTGTTGAAAAAAATCGGAAAAATTTTTCGCGGGAAATACGGCGCCTTCTAATTTTCCAGCTTAGCCAAAGGTAGGGTTGCTTTTTGTCACATATCTTTTTTTCCAATACAGATATATAAAAAATTAAAAATGGGGTTGATTAAGAATTAAAAATCGTATAAATGACCTGTGTAACGCAATGACCTTGACCTTTATTTTAGGTGATTTTTTTCAAAAAATAATACAAAAATACAAAAAAAATATACGCTCGGACCTTCTTATGACAAATTAATATAGCAGTAATATGCGCACACATTTCACCTATAAAATGGTGTAAAACAAGTTCTGGAGTTATGGATACAATTAAAGTTCCAACTAAAAATGTAGAGTAACCTCAGCACGCAGCCATACTTAACACTGTTATAAAGCGCTCTCACTTGACACAAAGTGCGTAAGTTTACGCTAGGTTACGAAATATAAAATTTAAATATATTTAAAACAAGTAAAGATACTAAATTATAGCAAATATTTAATGAGAAAATATATTTCATAACAAAAAACAAATTTAATTATAAGGGATCAGATTTTCTTAATTTCAGATCATCGATTTTTTTCCTATATAAAAAAAAAATATATATAAATAAAAAAAGAGGATTACTAAAAATTGGGTAAATATGAACTTCCAGACTTTTTTGATGAAAAACTGAAATTTTAATAAGAAAATTCAATTATTATTTTTCGCGAGATATAAATATTTCGAGTGTTTTTCTTTTATAACAGCAAGTCAAATTTCTGACGTTTTATATTTTTGTTTCATACTTTGATATTATAGTTACTTTGTCCCTAAACAATAAAATCTATTTGTCGTATTTATTATTAATATATTCTTTTTTAAAGAAAAATCATAAACAATCGGCCTAGAAAGCTGATGTTACGTATTACGTCGCGATTAGCTGAAGTGAAACTAATAAAATTTTAAAAATGTAATTTTCCTTTGAGATAATGACTAATAAAGGAACAACTGTTTTAAGGCTGTCTTTAAGCGATTACACTCACATCCGCTTCCGTTTCGAAGTACTGCTCATGCGTAGTAAGCAGAAACGGAAGCGGATGTGAATGAAATCGCTTAAAGTCGGCCTTATAACAGTTGTTCCTTTATTAGTCAATAAGGATATTTGTGCTAAATGATCATTACTTTAATCAATTACTATTAATTATATTGATGAGAAAGACTGAAAAGTTTTGGGGGTAATTTTATTGCATTACTATCCCGAATCGACAGATATTCGAATTTCTAATTTTCTAACAAAGTTAAGGTTGGTAACTTTTTCTGATGCACACAAACATAAGTTGTCACCCATGACATCATTTTTCAATTGTTAAAAATTTTATATACAAATACTTTTGATCAATTAAAAAATTATAAATTCGTATATCAGTCGAATGAAGACAATATTCTCTTAAAAATATGAAATAAAATTGCCCACAATAATTTTTATTGGCTTTTTCGTTAATATTTTACGAATTAAAAAATAAAATATACATCTCGCAAAAAAATTATTTTTGAATGTCCTGCATTCAAATTTCAGGTTTTCATAAAAAAAAAACTTTCTATTTATTCTTTTTTATTGATCACTAAATTGATCATGTAAGTAATCACTGATTATTTATATTTTTCTTTTTATGAAAAAAAATCGATGATCTTAAAATTAAGAAAGTCTGATCCCTTATAATTAAATTTGTTTTTTGTTATGAAATATAATTTCTCATTAAATATTTGCTATAATTTAGTATCTTTACTTGTTTTAAATATATTTAAATTTTATATTTCGTAACCTAGCGTAAACTTACGCACTTTGTGTCAAGTGAGAGCGCTTTATAACAGTGTTAAGTATGGCTGCGCGCTGAGGTTACTCTACATTTTTAGTTGGAACTTTAATTGTATCCATAACTCCAGAACTTGTTTTACACCATTTTATAGGTGAAATGTGTGCGCATATTACTGCTATATTAATTTGTCATAAGAAGGTCCGAGCGTATATTTTTTTTGTATTTTTGTATTATTTTTTGAAAAAAATCACCTAAAATAAAGGTCAAGGTCATTGCGTTACACAGGTCATTTATACGATTTTTAATTCTTAATCAACCCCATTTTTAATTTTTTATATATCTGTATTGGAAAAAAAGATATGTGACAAAAAGCAACCCTACCTTTGGCTAAGTTGGAAAATTAGAAGGCGCCGTATTTCCCGCGAAAATTTTTTCCGATTTTTTTCAACACGCGCTTTGAAGTACCTATGCTAAGGTGACCTAATTCTGAAAAAATCATAACTCTAGCAAGTCTAGCAAAAAGTCATGGTTCATGGACAAGTACGGTTGGTGGATTAGTGACCATATATATATATATTTTTTTTTTTTTTTTTTTTTTTTTTGCTTTTACAATAGATGTAAGTTTATTAAAATAACATGTTACTCTAGAATTAATTCTGTTTTACTAAGGTTCATACCTTAAAATTGAAGAAATGACATTTTGCTACCATATTTTCAAAAAATAAATAAATATAAATAATAAACTATAAGCATTGCAATACAAATAATATACAAGAGTATTTAAAACTCTTTTATATTAATAAGCTCGGTGATACAATTTATGTAAATTTCTATAAGAAATTCAAATATTTAATTTGTAATACTGTACTTAACATCTCAGTTAACGTCAATACCCACAAAACAATTTGAATTATCATACTATTCGTATTCTTTTCCTGAATATCGCTAATGTACCCTGAAGTAAGGAATTAAAAAAGACGTGTGCCTACAAGTATTGTTGAAAGTTAAACTTCTCAAACACATTGTCTCTAATTGAGCTTCATTTTGAAGTTATGTAGAGCACGGCACATTCCTTCTGCCGCTGTAAACGTAAACACGTAAGCATATGGAACACTAGCCACTCTCGTGATAACATAAGAGGAAATGTTTTGATGTGATTGAGACAACATTCTTCCTATATTTCAATTATAACTAACTTATATTTGATAAAAGAAGTTAAAGGGAGACATACAATTATCAGAACATTGTGTGTGTGTGGGGGGGGGGGGGGGGGGGATCTTTTATGAAAGCTAGCAGTTCATTTAGGGCACCTGTTAGGGTGATCCGCATCAAATTAGGAACACCAAACTAGGTTGAATTTTTTCAGTCGTACTCGTACAGAGCACAAAAAAAAAAAAAAAAAAGGTTTACAAACAAGCCTCTTATTAAAATGTAGTTAACACAAAATTCATTTCTCTTATATTGAAGCAAATTTTTAAGTGCCAAAAAGTAAACTAGGTCCTGATAAAGGACATGTACGGTACTTTACATTTGGATCTAAGCTTACAAGCTTATTTGGACACTATTTAGTTAATTTTTTTAGAACCTTACCCTTGTGTTTCTAAGCACCAGTCATTTTCTTCAATAAATGTCATTAATTCTCTTAATTTGATTAGGCACCATTCTATTTTGTGGTGGAAACCCACTTGGTGAGTTCTTTTCTACCATAATAAATAAACTATTTAATTTATTGTTTTATATTGTATTATCATGTTTTTAGTATGGTACTTTTTGCAATAAATTTGGGACATACTTAGAAGTAGTACAGTAGTAATAATAATAACAAAGGTTGTGACCTTTTAACTTATTGTGCCTTTTCATTACAAATAAATGTAATAGACTCACATAATCATACATAACATACAATATATTTTTTGTATACAATAATGTGTGTGTGTTACTGATGTAAACCACAATTTTCTCATGTGTTCCTGCACTTTTTTTTATTTTATAAATCTTACAATTTCTAAAAGAGATATCATTAAATATAGCAATAAATAAAATGCCTTGCTTAAAACCAAGAGTGAGTAAGTTGTTTGTAAGTTGTGTAACAACTTGTTTAAATTGTCATAAAAGTAATTGTTTCTAAAAAATAATACATAAGCATAATGATGTCTGCAAACCCTGTTCCCTTGCTCAAAAATAAATAAATAAATAATAATAATCATAAAAAGAAGCAATAGATATATATTTTTTTTTCCATGATTTGGAGCACAAAAAAGCAGGGTTTACGAACACCACTCATGGCCATTCAAAATATTATCAAGAGCCCAAAATTTATTTTTGTATTTTGAGATAACCGTGTTGATGTAATACACTTGCTTTCAAGAGGAATTTGAAAGAAAGAAAGGAGAAAACCAGCAAGGGCCTTACCAAAGTGAAAAGAAGTCCATGTGGTGAAAATCTTGCTAGTCCAGAAATAAGTGAGAAAGAAATTAAAAATTGAGAGTTTTCGGCATTACACTCCAATTAAGAGAAACTTATAATATTATTTCATAGTTTCTCTCCAAGTCTGTAAAGGACTGAAGTAAGCATGATGGAGTTCAGCACGGAAAGCTATCCAATGTGTGTGGTTTTTTTGTCTGCAATGGCAAGATTTTCACCAAACTATGGGACTTCTTCTCTATGATAGGCCCTTGCTGGTTTTCTCCCATCGTTTTCTTTTAAATTTATCATACCTAATGGCGATGGGTTGTTTTACTTTATATCTCAATTTTTTTAAAGTTGAAATTTTGAATTCTCTTTTAATCAGTTGTGTTTTTATGGTTTGTTAAATAGTGTTTAAAGCTCAGGTGATGAAATACCAAATAGATACAGATAACTTTTATTTATATTCTTATCACATGTAAAATATTGGAAAGATGTAACATTAGTATTTTTTTTTATAGTTATCTGCAATAAATTTTGTAGGTAAATTGTGTGTAATCTAAAAAAGTGGCATAAATGTATAATTTTGAATGTATTTCCTAAAGGTGCCATAAAAGTACAGATGGGAAACTTTTTTTTTTTCTTGTGAAATGTTACTATTATAATGTCATGTAGTAAAATTAATCCTTGTTACTCTTTTACAATTTTCTATAATTATGAATCACGCTGCACAATTGAAGTGATTCATATGGCGCTCACTAGATGGCGGAAGCTGATTAAATATATTTTATGGCGCTCAAACACGATCTATGATCTGTGCCATGCCATTTAGTAAATTTTTATTATATTTCTTTTTCTTTTTCTTTTTTTTTTTTTTTATCATTTGTATGTATAAATTTAATTATATTTCAAGTATAACAAACTGTCTTATTTGTATTCTGTAAACACTTAGTTCATTTATTTTTACATATAAATAATGAACATTATGCTAATTACTTTTTATTTCTCTTACGTTACCTTTTGTTTATTATTAAGAACTTGTGACAACCTTACAGCAATTATACAAAATTTTATGTTTTTATTGAAATGTCATTTGTTAAAAAAGTTAATTTTTATTATTAAATTTTTTTTTTTACTAATTCTCAATGATGGGAGGGGAAGTTTAATACATGCTATATTTTGGGGAGAAATTAAATTATCTCTGTGCTTAAAATTATTTTTGCAAGTAACTGTTGTTGAATTTGCTAAAAGTCTTGAATTTAATTATAATTTCTGGAACCCGAAATTTCTCGGTTCGGCTGGGCAGACCCGTAGGCAAGGATCGAGCGCACAGCTGGCAGATGGTATCAAAAACAGCTTCCCGCGCGTCGACCGCTGTGCAAACCTTCCGCGCAATTAGAAAGTAGTTCTCATTGTTGGTAAATATATCTGAGAAAATAATAATTTCCGAATATTTGTATATCCATTTTATATATAACCATATTTTTTAATAATGAATTAGTACTAGAAAGGTACTTAATTTGTGCGAACGTGTTCATTATCTTCGCATTCTGTCGCGGAAGGATTTTGTCTCCTCACTTTCCCAGCCGTCACTGTTCAGCTGTTTCCCGCCAAACATCGCCATTACAAAACGTTGTTACGCGTTGTGTGTGCTTTGGATAAGGATTTTGTTTGTTTCTAGTGGTAATTTTGTGATTTAAGGATAATAAAACATACTGGATTGCTCCCTTTAGAGGAGTTATGTCAGTATACCGCAAAGGAGGAGAGAAATTGGGCTTAGAAGATCATCTTCAAGAGCGTGAAATCAAGATAGTCGGCAGCTCGATCAGGTAAGTTCGCGCTCTGCGTCGACCGGCTGGTTGATCCCGGCATCCTGCTGATCCAAACTCGCGTGTTTGAGATCATGATGCTTTGTCCCCAAAAAAATGCAAAAGTGTTAGAATACCATGGCAGTAAAGTATTATTAATTTAATAATCATAAACAATCATTAGAATGAATTACAACATATTTTTGAAAAATAAATGGGGGGACCTTTGTAGCTGATGGAATTTTGTTGGTGTTTGTCTTGGTCAGCTGTTGGGATCCCGCCATTTAGTAGGACCATATGCGACTTGGAAAATAAATTTATCTTATTTATCTGTAATTTTAAAGCGATAATAATAGATTTAACATAAGCAATTTATTTCTCTTTTATTACAAATAAGTTGACTTCGTTGTCGCTGCTATTTGCTGCGAGAAAATGCACCGCCATTCCGCGAGAACTTTAGTAACAAGCGACTGTTGGCTGCGAACGTTCACAAGATAGGACGTGTTAATTTTTGCCTCTCTGAAAGCACAGATTTTCTATTGATTTTATGCAAACTTATTAATTTTTTAAGTGATTTTTTTATTGAATTAAGAATTAAAGCTTAATTCTACTAAGTGAGCAAGTAATATTTCGAATTTAGTTCTCGGAAGTTCAGAATGTTGTTACGACGTAACTAAATTTTGTTCGATGGATAGCCAAACTTCTGGAATGCTCGGTTCTGAAATGGATTTTCCGTGTATGTCTGTTGTGGAATTATCTGGGTAAGGAATCTACTAGATTTTTATTAAAGTTCTTAAATTTTTGGAAGGTTGGATTTATTATGAACTAAAAATAAAATGTATGTTATATGACGTCGACATGCCAGCTGTTTAGCGTATCATTGTAAACATATGATTTTATGATAATGATGTGAATAATTTATTTTGAATGTTATGTTACGATGGGAATTTTATTTTCTATATATTTGAAACCACTAATGTACATATTAAAATACAAAATATACGTAGCTAACTCTTCTCTTAAACTGAACATTCCACGGTATAATTTTAGGCAATCATTTTAAATTGTTTTCACATGATGTTATTTTGGCTAGTATTTATGGCCATAAGGTGTTATAAAAAATACTTGGATTCCTCTATTCTTAAGAAGCTGCAATAAGTATTATTATTATTTTTTTTTATAAGCGTTAATAGTAAAAAAAATTGAAGACAAAGCAAAACGACTTAAATTTTTTTATGTCGGTTACTATCTGTTAAACACTGATCAAATCCATTTTCAATTCGAGTTTGTATTATTTATATGTACATAATTAACTTTTAAATTTTTCATAGGATTTTTATTATCATATATTATCGTAAAAATTGATGATATTTGGTGATGGTGTACATATGGATTTTTATGTCTAATGAAGAAAAATTTAATTAATCAGCTGACTTTGAATTTACTTTTCTTATCTATTTAATCAACGTACAAAGTCTTGGTTATATCAGTAAACACACATACACACAGCTGAGCGAGAGGCATTTTAATGACGTATTATTGTCGGCATTGCGGCGCCAACAGATTGTTTAATAAGCATGTGTGGAAATACCAATAATCGCGAGCAATTTTTTCTCTTCCTTACAGTAATAATTACTCCTTCATCTTCTACACCCTATGTTGCAAGACTGTATAATATATTATTTTCTTATGTATTATATAGATACAAGAACTTTGTATAAATTCTTCTCCATTTATGGATTTATTGTTATGAGGTATTACGTGTAAACTTGTTTTTTGAGTGGCCACTTTTTCAATACTAAAAGTATATAACATTTATTTCTTTTTCTGAGTGTTTGTTGGTTGCATTTATCATTGATTTCTTTTCCTTCTTGAATCTTGACATATTAAAGTTTAATTAACTTTTAAAAACAGTATCCTGCGACTTTATTATGTAACTTGTTATTTTGCTTCAAAAATACCGGTTACTTTTAAGTAGCAGCTGCATTAATGTGCAGGTGCATCTTGATGCGTTCGTGATGTATATAAAAAAAAAATGAACTTATTACCTAATTTAAAACCTTTGTAATGAAGAAAACAAAAACATTATATTTGTGTAGACATAATTTTAAAATTATTTGTAGTGCTTCGTTTCTCTTATTAATATTTTTTATCGATATATTTGAACAAAGTTGTTTCATCATAACATTAAATTTTGATTCCCCCCCCCCCTCATTTTTTTCTCCTTCTGATTTACCCCCGTTTAGAAATGGAGTAATGAAAAGATTCCCACGTTTGTATAATAAAAAGAGGGGTCTTATATTGTAAAGATGTGTAGCACACACTTTTATACAATATGTAGAATACCATCACAAAAAAAAAAAAAAAAAATGGATAAGGCTGCATTGATTATACAAAAGGTTTGTTAAAAATCCATTCATTTTTTTTTTCTTTACAAAGGACTTCATTTTTTATGCAGTGTGCGAAGATATATTTCAAAGGAGCCTAGTCTTATAAATCTTTTCAAGATCTGCATATTAAATCAAGTTATTTTCCTTTTTAAAAGTTGTTTTTATTATAAAAGTTTTTTTTTGTGCTCTCTTGGTCTGTTTGTTAGTATTTTTTCAATTGAAAATAGTTTCTATCTCTCATGACTACAATTTTTCCCCCCTAAATATTTGTTTATTTAAATGGCATAAATATTAACATGATATTATTATTTTTATTGTTGTTAAAAAAATGGCTGTACGTATGAACGACCCAGGGTAATAGGATTTAGATTGTGTTTAAAAAGTCGTGATATTGCATCTCTTGAAAGTATTGTGTACTTGACAAGTGGATGGCACCTCCCTAATAAGAGCCTCCGCAGTCTGCCGGCAAGCAGTGTTATTGTGACGTCACAGCGTGGGTGTATGGCAGAGCAAGAGAGTGAACTGAGTCACCGGCTCGGCTCGTTTGTTCGCTCAACTCCAGCCCATGCTGAGTCCGATATGTCATGGGCGCCTCGCTTGCTCGTATCTTACGGTGCGGAGGCTGCGTCGAGGTAGTAGCTGCCTGGACCAGCCTGCTGGAGAGGAGAGAATGAGGGTTGCGCGTGCGTGCTGGCCCGCTTGCCTCAACATCGATACTGTGAGACACGACGACCCTGGCCGCACCCGCCACAGCCCCAGCCAGCCCTTGCCATGCCACCAACCCCCCTCCATGCCGTCTTCCAGCCGCAATATTCCTTCTCGGGCCAACGAACCCAGCTAAAAAAGCGAACTAGTTTTACTATTTTAATTATCTCCTAGATTATTATTTCCCAATGTTCAAATTGTAATGATCTTGTTTAGCTGCAGCGATTGCACAAATTAAAAGTAATAAATACATTCATTTTATTTGTGTAATAGAATTAAATTGTGTTTGAAACCTTAGAAAATTTTGAGCTTGTTGGCTACCTAGCTAATAGGCTCAACTTTTGTCTGGTGCATCATCATTTACCGTCTCAGCTGAGAAAGAGAGAAGGGGGTGAAAGCACGTGGCACGTGTAAAGGAACGGATATTGGTGCCGCTTATTTTTACTCTTGGTAGCTCTAAAACGTCTGTCTGGCACACGCATGGTGGTATGTAGCTTTGCTAGCATAGTTGAGCTGGGTAGTTAGTTTTAGGGCGCGGTGTATTCCGGGCAGAGTAGCAGGCAAACGTGTGTTCTACTCCCGTGGTGGAGCAAATGTACCGAGCCACGTTGGTTAAATATAAACTCTGGGGTCACACAGGCATTTTGGGTGGGAGCTCAGCTGGCTGCTTACAGTCATGTCGATCAATATTCTATCTCCGCACTATTTTTTTTTCCAGCCCCTTGTGAATGTCAGAGTAAAGAGTGTACGTTGAAAATGGGTGCGTCAGCTGGATATCTCTAAATTATTGTCATTTTCCGATAGTACATTAGAGAATGCATAACGTTACTATTTTCTATTGCTTCTAAAATGCCTTTCCTTTTTCTTATTTCAAAATTCTAGCTTTCGTAATTTATAACATTAGAATCATAAAGTCAACTTTTATAGTCCTATATAATAAATAATTATATCATGAATAAAAAAAAAAAAAAAATGCTGGTATCATAAAACTACGATCTTGTATGAGTAATATACATAATGATAGGTAGACACTTAACTAATAAAATAGACTTAAGAATATGAAAATAGGACACATGAACATTGTTTTATTAAGTAGGTAGGAATCATTAATATAAAAAAGGGATAGCGGTGAACAGGCATATGGAGGCACGTGCTACTGGGATTTTGGTTTGAAGTAGGCCGTGATGACGCCCCCCTCCTCCCTCCAAGCCACCCATATTGTGTTTGCAAATGTCTCAGGTGGCGGCTAAACATCGTTGAGACGCAATAATAATGCGAGGACAATATCAAAACTTTTGTCGCCTCTCTTTCAGTGAATGATTATTATTTGTATTTTTATTGTGTGACCTCTTTGCCGTTATGAATTATTTAATTTTTCTTGTATATCCTACACGTGTCACGTATATGAAATATCAAAATCGTTTATTATTTGTATACATAATACATAATGGTGTTATTATTAAAAATTAATTGTCCAACATTTGTAATGCCATGGAAAAAACGTGCAACTCTGAATTTATATTATTGAATAAAAAAAGGAAGATGGTGCATGAAATAAAGTATATAAACGTCATTAAAACATTTAAAACCTTCTTGGTACTTTTTTTTTCCAATTAAATTTAGCTGCTGTTGAATTAGAAAAACCTTGCAATTTGACCTCGCTAAAATTTTCACATGGTCAGTCAAATGAATTAGGAAAAAAAAAAATCAAAAGATTGCAAAAAAAGAAGAAAGAAAGAAAAAAACTTAGGGAAGTGGTAGTAGATATCTCTATACATACTTTTTATTTGGAAAATTTTTGAACACGTGCAGTGCGGTGCGGCGATGCGGTAAATGCGGCAGTGCGTAGGTTTGCGGCCGCGTGCGGTGATTTTTGCAGAGTCTAGAGTTGGGAAATATGGTGGGCCAGGCAGGACTTTTTTGTTTTTTTGCACTCTCGCTAGCGGCGTTTTGGTAGCTCGCGATTGTCTCTCTCTCTCAACCACCATTGAAAACATTGAAAAACGCCATCCATAGTATGTCAAGGCTGTTGAGCACGCCTCGCTGCCTAAAACTTTGTGTTGCGAATTTTTTCGTCGGGAATACTATATTTTATATATATTATATTAAAAAAGTTTGACTAAAGTTTTATATATAGCAACGTTAATTATTATATCTATATATTAAAGACTGGTTATATTTCCAGGAAAGGAGGGAGTCATGTTCTCTCACGCTAATCTAATATATAGCCTTGTGTCTGTCTGTGTTCACTCATTGCTAAATATTAATATTCAAATCTGGTCCATGACTCAGGGATATAGTTTTATTAACAATTAATTGAATCAGAGTTACACAATTCTTTCAATTTTTATACACAAGGAAATCATAGGACTGACAATTCCTTATTACAGTTTTATTGCAATTTTATAGTATTATATTGTTGTATTATAAACTAATTTAGAATTACAAATTTAAATAAATATTTTGTGGAATTGAAAATAACAGGTTTGATTTATACCAGTTCTGTTTCCTATTATGATCTATCACGCTTGTTCAGTTTATATTGCGTATGTGTATTTTGTGTATGTTTCTCTATGATTTTCGTATTTATGTAAATAAATATGGTTTATTTATACAAAGAAATGTTTGGCATCTGGATACATTGTGTTCGTCAGTAAAGTATGAAATTTTAAGGATATATATATATATATATATATATATATTTTTTTTTAAACTTTACCGCATGTCAAATCTGCTCACTTTAGACATATACGGAAGAGACCAGTTAAACAGGCTTTTTGACCAAGTATGCCAGTTATGGCTATGGCACTATACAAGAAGTGCTATATAATTATATTATTTGGTTTCATATTATTCATATCCAAACATTTTGTCTCAATTTGTTTTTCTTCTAATAGTACTATCATCTTAGTATGGGATAAATTTAATACACACACACCTGATAAAAGATTAGGATAGGTTAGACACATTTTAGAAACAATGAAGTAGTAGATAAACATAATAAAGTTGATTGGTATAGTCGTGTGTCTGTGACACTGTATTCTCACGATTTTATATCATGTAATAGACACTTCTATAGTCGTCAGCAAGTCAAGTATTATTATAGTCATGCACTCCACGTATCCTGCGAGTTAGAGAGAAACGACGCGACTCCCACGGGACACCTGACCTATACACGCTCATTCTTTATCATGACACCAAATAATACAGCTTACCTAAGTTGTTTGCTATGCTTGAAAACTACTGGTAATGCATCTCATAATTAAAAAAAAAAAAAAAGTAAGCTCAAATTTCTTTTTATATCCATTCACGCGATCGTATTATTATTATTTTTTAATCCATAGTTTTAATTTATTATTGTCCTTAATTACTATATCATAAAAATCTGTCATGATTTGTTTAAAAGTTCATTTCTAGGTGTTAGGCATAAATATATTATATATATATATATTATATATATATATATATATATATATTATATATAATATTTTGATAACTTAATTTTTATATAATAATGACGATTTATTTGTATGTTGTGGTCAATATAATAATATTATTACTGGCTAACCAGTGTATATATTTATTACTTCTTTTTTTTTATTATTATTCTAATGCATTTCTGTGGTTGATGCTATGGACAAAAATAAAAATTTGTGGTAAAATTTAAATTACAGTAGATGTAATTATTGCTAGGAAGTTTATGAACCTCCTCTCACCTTGATGAAAAGACACTTTTTTTTTTCTTCTGATGGAGACATAGTTATAAAGTTAAAAATCTTAAGTTGTTTATTTTTCATTTTATTATTATTACCAATGAAACAATTTTTAATATTATACTTTTAAAAGCATTTTTGATGTGTGCGGTTAAATGAATTCATTCATTTTTATTATTCTCAGAAATTTAAAGGGAAATATAATAAGAAAATAGTAATTTCATTCTTCAGCTAGACTTGTAGAGAGAAAAAAAAATCTTGACCTAAATAGTGAAGTATCATTTTTTATAGTAATAATCCCCCCCCCCCCCCCCCTCCCCAACCCTCATATTATAATTATGAAAGACCATAATAAAACTTCTATATATAAAAAATATAATTTCTAAGTAAAAATAAAATACATTATTCAAGACAGGTATAATAAAACATACTCATAAAGTACTTTATGTATTTTTTTTCTTGATGCAATGCTTTTTTTCTACATCCGTTTTTAATGATGAAGATAATATATAAATACTTTTTTATTTGTAATAAATAAGATAAAATTTAATTGCTGAAACATACAAAAATAAACCTTATTGTTATAAAAAAAAATCTCACCATTTTATGTGAAGAGATTCTGTAATAAAGATTATTATTGTTCTACACATATACACGTACTGAGTATTTTTTTTTCCTGAAGCGTTGACATGCATTTTGTTTAAGCGCCTGGTGTTACTTATATGTAATGTATACAGTGATGAGGTCATTCATTTCATACAAACGTGATGCAATTATCTTTCTTTCTTTTTTTTTTTTTTTTAAATTATAATTTTCTATGTCATATGTCCGCATGCATTCATGCAGGTGCATATTATGCATACAATCAGTATGTTATTTTTGTGTAGAATAAACATGTAATATGATAGTGATGCATGTGGTGATATGACATTTCATTCTTAACTATATTTGAGAACGGAGGTAATACAGAAAAGAGAGAGAGGGGGGGGGGGGGAGGTAATATTCTCAATTACAAACTCTCTCCTATATACAATGAAAAGGTGAATGAACTTATACTGCATGTACTCACTCAGTACTATAGCTGCGATCTAATTTGAATTTAAATTTATTTTATTACTAGGTGCAATGTTTTTATATTATTATTACTTTAATAATAATATTTTATATAATAAATAAAATACCTTAGACAACTCGTATAAAGTTCACTTAGGTCTTTGAGAATAATGTCTAGACAAAAACTCAGTTCATAAAGCTTTATAAGATGGATACTCTACTTATCTTTTTCATACAAAACGTGCCTTCATGTCTGAAGAGAGAGAGGGAGAGAGAGAGAGAGACAGAATTTGTCTTTCATCTCTTTTCATAATTGATGTCCTGTCTGCAGTATAGTTTATTTTTTTAATGTTTTTCAAGAGTCAAGACTTTGTTTAGGGATGTCTCAATAAGCCTCTTATTTTACTATTGAAAGAGAGCGGGGCTAGGAGGGGGGTTGCAAGTAAATTAACTAGAGTACATATTTTGTTATACCTGATCTGATTACATTGAGTGTCTTCTTTTGTAACTTCAACAAGATTGCAAGACATGAAAGAAGTAAAAAAAAAAAATGTATTTTGTTGGTTTAAGAAATCTTGATTAATTATTAAGTACGCTTCATCATATAATTCTCCCTCCTTATTTTTAAATATCGTTGTAATTTAATGCGTTTTTTTTTTCTTAATAAGAACCGAAGTTTTTTAATAGTCATATTTTATTATAAGAAAAGCTATTTCATTCACGATTTCGTATGAAATCAGCTGATTGCATGGATTTGCGTGTGGAGTGCTCTTGTCCCCTTGTTTGTTTTGGTGGTGCGGGGCCCTCGTTCACCGTTCACTTTATTTTTTTACTCCATATCCTAAAACTAAACAACCATATCAACCTACCTCAACCACGTAACAACAACACAAAACAAAAACCTAAACCAACGAACGACCCTCATCTCGTTTCCGCATACCATGTGTTTGGTTTGCTATGCAAGGAAAGAGAGGAGCTTCGCAAAGGCTTACCAATAATCCCATTGCTCACTTTACTACTACTACGGCTTTATATCAATCGAAACAGGATTTTATCTATACACGAGAATGATTTTAAAGTGCTTCATGCAAAAGTTAAAATATATATTTTTTATAATAAGGAATTTCTTACACGAGTAATTTTACTATATCTTGATTTATATTTTATAAGTATCCAAGTAATGCGTAAAAATGTTTTCAAATACTTCAAAAAAAAAAAAAAAAAAAAAAAATCAAATCAAATCAAATTGCACTTCTATTACTATTATAAACTAGAAAGCTAAATCTTTTAAATTAATAACAAATGGTTTTTAAATGAAGTTTTACGCTTTATTAATGAGTTTTTACTTAATTACTCTTTTAAAAACAAGACTTTTAAATGATCCTAATATACGTAAAAATGTTATATATTTTTTTCTAAATATAGTTTTACTTGATTGTTTACTATTTTAGTATATTATAGTAAAGTTGTGTAGTATTACTACTACGTTTTCATTTGTGACGTCATATCATTGAGAAGTCAGTCGCTTCACTCACTCTCTCGGTAGAGTGTGTGTAGTGTAGCGTATGTTTGGAGCGGTTGTATAGTCACTCACTCACAAAAACCCCGGGCAACTTCATCTTCTTCTTCACTATGTTTTCCCCCTTTTTTTATGTACATATATATATTCCACATGACAACCTCGACTTCATTATTCCCTTATGTTTATATATCAAAGTTACTATCCAAGTGCGAAAATTTTTCATTCACACCAAGCAAATAATAAAAATATTAAGAGGTTTGCGTGGTTGATTTTATTACAATGCGAAGTGTAATAAAATATGAGCTGATATGTAATACAAGTTAACATTATGATTACGTATTTTTATGTGTAGCAATGTGTGTATATTATAATAGTTTTAGCGGGAATAATAATAAAGAGAACCGACTGGTCTACCGCTATGTTGTGTCTACGATGTAACATATTTTATTTTTCATGAATGAAAAGGTGTGGCGAAAAAAAAAAAAAAAAAAAAAGACGGTGGAGGCGGTAGGAAATTGATTGCCGTGTTTGTTGTTGGGTGCGGAGTAATATATTTATATATAACATATTTATATATAAATTTATAAAGTGATATGACAGATAAGGATAAAAAAAATTGTGTGAAACATTTGATATCCTTGCCACGTATACGTACATCACAACAGCTAGCTACGTTCTTAATTGAATTATAATTAACTTTTGGTTTCGTGACTCCGTAATTATATAAGTTACTTCATTCTTCTTTTTTTTAATGTTTGTTTGCAACCTAATATTTGAATGGATATGTTAGGTAACTAATAACGTATACAAAAGTTAATATTATACACTAATAGAGTATAAAATTTGAATTTAATTGTTATATTTAGGTGACACATTTAATTATTTTAACAAGGCAAAGGTGGAGACAGTTGCATAAAAAAAAAATCGTTTTAAGTTACTCATACACACCCTTCTAAAACTTTCATTTCGAAAATTTTCCAGATGGTTTGAAAGTTTGAAAATAGTTATATACAAATTGATTCTTATTTAAAAGTCAGTTTACTATCATCTATCACTGTCAAAATAATTAGATTTTAGCATCAGCTGTAACCTATAGAAAAATTTGCGTGTTTGTTTACAAAACATTGTAAACGTCATTGTTGAGATTACACGTTAGTTCACCAGCTGTTTCACATGACGTCATATATGTGTGTCTATGTATACCGGTATAATATATATAATATACATACATATATATATATATATATATATATATATATATATATATATATACATATATTAACATTGCGTCATCAGATTAATATAAATATAGGGAGGGAAGCAAGAAGTTAAAAATAATAATAATGATCGACGAGGGTAAATTATCTTGTTGGTTGTAATAAATAAAAGTAATTGAAAGAGAGTTGTCGTACAAGTAGCCCTGTCAGTTCCCGGATCTAAACTTATACATATATATTTATAAACTATTATAACAAGATGCGGTTCTCTTTACTTTAAATCGTGTTATTGTTCATTTTAATAATATTAAAAAATAATTACAAATAATTGACTTACATTATGTCAATATATATAGAATCAAGTGTTTATGATTAATTATAATGATGTAAACATATAAAGATAATTTGTTACAACATCAGTAATATTATGAATGATATCAGCATAATTATAGTATTTCTTTTAATAAAATATGTATTACATTGTTTATAAAATAGTATACATTCGAGGTCATGTATTTTGTCAATAAATTAATTAATATAATATTAAAGTTATACAAATAAATTATACATATTAATATACATTATATATAATTGTTTTGTAAATGTCTAATTGTAGCTTTAATAAATGGATTATGCAACAATAATCTCTTTATTATACAACCTCGCTTATATTATACTATTATTATTATTTTTTAATAATTTAAATACCTTGATCTGAAAGATCACGATTATTTCAAAAGGCTCTTACATTGTATAACTTATAACTCAAAAATCACGACCTTGGTTTTAAAAATATATATATATTTTTTTTATTCGTTTAATATAAAGGAATGTTGTATTCTCCTGGATGGAGCCCCATAGGGTTTGTTATGATGATGACTTCTAAAAAGAAAAAGAAAAAAAAAAAAAAAAAAAAAAAAAAAAAAAAAAAAAAAAAGACCATACTTGGCTGATCAAAATGATTGTTTAATAAAGTCACTAATAATATCATTTAACACATAAAACTCAACCATATAAGTGTTATTATTATATACTTTTATATTATTATTATTATTTTTTAAGTTTCGTTAAAATTATAGTATGATTTATATTTCTTGATATTATATATTAAAATCGTTTAAAAAATGTGAAATATTTTCGGATGATTTATTGTTAGATTCTACTGTTGCTAAGGTGGCTTGCCGCGTGAGAGTAAAGTCACGATGAAGTTTATATCACGCGTGAGTAACAGCTGTTGGCCAAAACTATTTTTTTATATAACTTTTGCTCGTATGCTAAAACACCAGTGGGTGGGCGTAACTATTTTATTATTAAGATCAGCTGATGGATATAACCCTTTTTTATCAGCTGTTGTTTCAATTATTTTATATATCATTATAATAAACTATTGTACAGCCAGACAGACAGGAAATGAAGAGTTATATCATGTTATACTTCCTTCATCTTATTAGGACATCTTCTCATACGAGTCACATTGAAATGTCGAATGTACATGGCCTGCTCTATGGGCATTGTTAGACACAAACTCAATCTCCTTCCTCTCTCATGCATTGTTGTTCAATAATAACCTTTTTGATTGATTCCGCACCTGCAGTATATCTTCAAACTTGATGCCACAGCAACGACAGAGGGGGAGTATGCGAGAGATTTTCAATCAAAAAATATAGCAAAGAAAGATTATATATATTTTTTTCGTATGAGGGTGAATTTTATTTATCAATAAAATTCGTTTTGAAGCAAATAAATGTATATTTTAATCATATTTAAATTTGGAATCGTAGAAGTTATAAAAATGAAACTCTTGACTTAAATAATCCATCTTTATTATATTCTCTAGACTGGCTATTTATAACGATACAGATATCTTTAAAGTCAAAAGCATTAACTATGAATGATTGATTGTGATGCTTTATTTTAGTATAGACAAAGCGTGTTTCTTAATTTTTTTCCTGTCAAAAAAAAAAAAAAAAAAAAAAAAATCATTCTATTGATCCAAAAGAATACGTTGCATGCTTGCATTTTGTTTTCGATAAAGAAAAGTAAAATGACAATGTAAAATAATATATTTTGGCCAGTTGCTTTGTTGCCATGCGTTGACTTTCTAAAATATCAATATTATTCTCACGTATTAATATTTTATATGTTTTTTGTTTGTATTGCAGGTCTACCGATTCTCCTGCACCTCTGTCCCCAAGAAGTCCGCCGATGGAGCAGGAAAAACGAATTCGACGAGAAATCGCAAACTCTAATGAGAGGCGACGAATGCAAAGTATCAATGCTGGATTCCAGTCATTGCGTACTTTGCTTCCACACCATGAGGGAGAGAAGCTGAGCAAGGTAAGAAAGCACGTGGTATGACACGTGTCTCACAGCTGATATTTGAAACACATGATACAACACTACACTACTACAACCCTTGGAGGCCTCTCCCTTCGTCATGCGCGTAATATTATTATTATTATTTTATATATATAATATTATATCCCGAGGTCGTTTCAAAGATATTTAAGGACCGACATGGGTTCTTTCAGATAATTTAATAAATCTTCTATAACTTTTCGTCCTAAAGAAGAAAAAAAAAAAGTTTATTTTTGTTTACTTCGTCTACAATACAACTTAACGTTATGTTAATATAAATTTTTCTAAAAATATAGTTAAATGAGTATAATAAACTTCGTAGGGATATATAATTGAAGGATATTAAAATAATTAATAGCTATACATAAACTTGATGAGGCTGAAATCCTTCGAATAATTTTTTTTAAACATTTTTCCTTCTTTATAATTATTTAACTTCACCTATATAAATCTTATTACACATTTATAACGTATAATAAATTATTGAGTATTTAGAAATAATACGTGCACAGTATTTATATATTTTTTAAACTTGTCTCGATATAATATTTATTATCAACTTTTAACCCCTTGAATATATATTTTTTTTATTTGATTGACTTTCTACTTTTTAGTTCATGTCTCACATATACAACTAAAATCTTATTGTCATTATTTATAAATGTCCCATACTTTTTTTTTTTCTTTTCTTATAACATGATTGTACTGTACTTTAACGTATAAGGGGGAAAAAATTCACTTGTCCTGTTTTCTGTCTCCTTGAAAATCAACCCACGTTTACATTTTTTTAAAGAAAAGTAGGCCAAATAAATGATACCTCCCCCTTAAAAAGATACAATAAATAACAATAATACTATTATTAGGAAAAAAAAAATTATATCGTTTTGATCCATAATAATTATTTCTAACCAGAAACGTAATTAAGTCTTCATAAATTAACGTGAAGTAAATTTGAACCTTACTTATGATTACAAGTGTTATTACGAGTGTCATGTCAGGTATTTTTAAATTATTTCCATATGGGAAGCATTTTGTTTCATTACATTCCTGGTTATAATGTTGAAAATAATTCACTTGCATTATTTCAATATTTTTGTATGTAAATAATTACAACATATAAAGTCGGTAGTAGCATTCTCAATTATTAGTGCGTAATTAAAATTAATATTTTAACATTTCCTGCATTTGCATAAGTTTTTATTATTAACAATAGCTATATAAAGAACATGAAGATATTGTTTAGAATTTTAATATTTAACTTTATTGATATTATAATATTATACACTTTTTTTTTTTTTTTTTTTTTGCTATTTATAATATATAATTCCTTTCTCAATATATTATTATAAACACAATCTTTTGTGTCTGCCGCTGAATACAACAAAACAAGCGACCCCGTTAGTTAAAATCACGTGACGTCTGGGATTGTTACTGCAACTTTGCGTAAAACAACTGGCAATATACGAGTTAACAACACTCAAAAAAAAAAAAAAAAAAAAAAAAAAAATCCTTTAAGTCATCAGACATCAACAGAAGTATAAATTGAAATTGTTATCCAATGACTTCTTCTTGTTTTTAATCTTCAAATACAATTTTTCGTTTCGAAATACATATATTTTTATTATGGTCTTGTATAATTCGTATGTACTCTGATGTTCATACATTATTGTTCTTTTTTTTTTTTTTTTTTTTTTTTTTCTTTCTGCACGACCTTCACGTTTCCTTCAGACTTGTTGAGCTCTAGAAGATAGGTCGGTCCAGCAAAACATCTTCTTTTTCTTTGCATCCTCCTATATACTTCTCGCTCTTTCTCATCTCTCTATCTTCTTCTGCAATTGCCCCAAGGCGAATTTTTTTAAGAAACAACATTGCGTGTACTGTGAAAATTTGAAAAATCATTCAGTATACCATTCATCTATTATTAAGGAACTTTTTTTTTTATATATAAACAATGAATGAAAGAAAATAGTACGACGTTTAAAAAGTTAATGAACATTTTACTAATTGCTTTTTAGCTTATTAAAATACTGACAGTACTACGAATATTAATATTGTTTCTAACTGAATTTGATTTTCAATTCATTTTTTTAAAATAAATATAAACTTAAATGTAAGTAAATATACATTTCATAAGTCATAAGTCTTTTTTAGTAAATTAAGAGATTTCATTGCGAAAATAACTGTCATTATCTTTTTTATTTTATTTTATTTTTTTTATTTGAACTATCTCTTTTTGTATTGTGCTCTTGTTTAGTCTGTCTTAAATTACACAGAAAAAAATATTATTTTCTAATTTATTATTTGGCCATAGGCATGAATGTGATTATCTAATAAATGGAGATATTATAAAAAAAAAAATAAAAAAGAAAGAGACATGCATGCTAGAGTTTGGTGCTCAGTTGACTCTCACAAGTTTGTGATATTGTGTAATCTAAAATTAAAGTACCATAAAGTTACGACCGTGGCCTGATCAGCTGTATTAAATAACAGGTGTTTCTCTCTCTCACTATGTTTCGATATAACACGTCAAAGTGTAAAGAGAGAGCAAGCACTTACGTTAGAGAAAAGGCTATTAACCCGAGCCTAGATTTTTTTCATTTCTGAAGTGTCATTTTAGTTGCGGAAAAAAAATTTTAAATAATTTTTTTTTTCGTTCTCTGCATTGATAATCAGAGCCAAGGCAATCAGCTGGTTTTAACATGTTTTTTTATATGTTCTTCAATAGATTAGGTCACATAGCAACAGAGTATAGAGTAGAAAATAATTTTATAAACTATCATCTTTGATAAATAAATGTATACGAAATATTCAATATTTTATAATGTATACGAGTTTTTAATATACCTAAATAAATTGTGTTCCAGTATTAAGGTATTTTATAATTATATATTTATACTACAGGCTATACAAAATAAAATTCTTTTACGGATGATAGATTTTTTTTCCTATAAAATATTTTACTTTATATGGAAAGATATTTTTGTAATTTTTTTAATATTAAATTTTTATACCATACTTTTAAGGTACCATAAACATAAATTACGCAGTTCATATATTATATATATATATATATATATATATATATATATATATATATATATATATATATATATATATATATATATAAACTAAAAAGAAGGTTCGCGTGTCTTTGTCTTTTTATATACAAGTGTACATGAATATTAAAGTATAAGGCTCATATTTCTATATTGCTCCGTGCCAAGGTAAATGAGAGTATTATTATTATGATTATAAAATACGTAAGATGTAATGGAGAACGAGACCAAGGTTGATATTACAGTCGTTGAACGGAGAGTAGGCCAACAGACTCCTCTATAACTGACATTATCTCGTTGTACGTATATTATAATAGGAAAAAAAAATGTGCATCGTGTACTGCAGCTTTACATACTTACTTAGCACCTTGTGTATTACGTGGTGGGCGGAGGAAAAAAATAATATAAAAAGAGGTAACAGACGGTTAGCGCGAGTTATATAGCAGAACCTGCTTTTTTTTATATATATATATATATTTTTAATTCACCCACGCTCACCTGCTGACGGTTAATACAATTGACATAAAATTGTAAACATTTCATGTAATTAGTGCCAATTTTTAATAATATATTTTGCTTATTATTAGTACACCTATTTCAAATTACACGGCGGTAGTTATATTACAATCCTATCACAGCTAATAGGTTAATGAATAATTAGATATTATTTTTTAAGGGTATATAAAATTATGTATGTTTTATTTATGATATATACAAGTCAGTCGTGTAAAGGAAATTATATAATTTATTTTTAAAAATGAAACGGAGTTTAAGTGTCAGAATTATAAGATGATATGAATACTAATTTCTTTACGTATTTAGAAAGGTATAACAACAAAACTCTTCAGACCATAGAATATTATGTCTATGCTTCAGACACATTCTCATGAATTAATAATTATTATTTTCAAAGTCATACTGCAAGTAACCCTTTTTTAGTCTTGATATCATACTGCATACAATATATTAATGAGAAGGGAGAAAGTTGCTGTTTTAGTCAAGTGTTGAGATGTTGGTTTGCATCTCATCATCATCAGCCATATCTCAACCCTCTTTCTCTCTGTCTCACGATCAAAGGTATATAGTAACAGCTGTAGAGAGAGAGAGAGAGAGAGACGCGCGCTCGGTTCTTGCTTTGCTTGATACGCCTCCATTCAACCCAAAGCCCCCCGATACTACGTACACCCTCCCTCTTTCTCTCCTGAATTGCTCTTGGGTTTATACGTTACAAACTACGCTCTCAGCTTAATATACTACGGTCAATGAAAATATATTATGAAGAAAAAAACAAATTAAAATATGAAACCATAATTGATTTCTTTATGTTTGCTTCGCGTAATTAAATATTTAATTGTCGCGTATTAGAAAACTAGCATTATTTTTTTTCGTCTATTCATGTATACTGTACAATACCTTAAAATTTTTAATTGTATTCAGATTCTCGTCTGGAAGCAAGAAACCAGACATAATTAATCCAGAAATAAATGCAGACAGTCAGACATTTGGATACAGAAGTGTTTTCTATTTTTGCACTCTCACATTATTATCTCTGGTGCTGCCAACGAAAAAAAAAAAAAAAAGTAGTCACGTGACTTTTGGGGGGAACGGCCGTGTGTGACTGCTGCAGTGTATAAGTTACTGCATGTTTTATTAAAGCGGGGGTGGTGGGAGGTAAGGTATAGGTGGGCGGGGGCGGTACCATGACGGGTATTACATAGGTATAACTACGTTGAGATAAAAATAATAACATAACTTGTGTATGTAGCATGTATATATTTTATATATTATATATAAAAAAAAAGATTATGTCTTTTTTTTACATGATATCCCATGGCGCCTCTCACCTCTCTCATCATGACTCATGTTCCCTCTCCAAAATTTTAACACCCTTTCCTCCCATCACCCCCTTAAAGTATCTAATCAAACGTCTTATAAATGACCTTCAACTGTTTCAAAGAGCTTTCTCTTTTTTTTTTTTTTTTTTACAGTGCAGTACGTAGGTTTTATTTTATTATTAATAAATTCATGATAGGTAAATTTAATAAAGGATGATATGTGTTCGGATAATAATTTTTTAATGTTCCTTAAACACTTTTGTTTTTTAAATAATTACATATAATCACGCTAGTAATATGTTTTGTAAAATAGATTTTTATTATTTCATATAGTAATTTCTGAATACATTATTCAATTATTACTAACAATAAGAATTGTAATGTATGGATGTATCCCTATTCTGATTTGTTACTTGTGTTCATTGATACCAAGTTTATTTTTTCTGAGATTCTAATTTTAAACCCTCTGTAACCTTGCATGGGCGAGTTATTGAGTTGATGTATTAGAAAATTTAATCGTATCTTGACATATAGCTGATGTCTCCTCACTCGATATTTTTATCTTGTTAGTTTAATATACATTCGTACACATTTAAGATTACGAACGAGCACGTTTCCTGCGTTCATTTCTTGTAACATTGAATATTGTATGGAAATATTAATTATTGAGATATTATTATGAAAGAACGAGCATTGCGCATTTCCTGCGTTATTTTTATTCTTTTGCGGTTACGAAAAAGAGAAGTAAAATCCAGAGGAGGAAAAAAAAAAAAAAAAAAAAGAGTGGAGGGGGGAATTCTGATTATCGATTTAGGTCAATTTTTTTTTTTTTTTTTTTTTTTTTTACAGTCCCTTGTAGTATAGTATACTGTTCATACACAGTAGAGACTAGCGTGTAGACAAGGCCATAATATTATATTTTTGTTGCCTATATTATAATAAATATAATATCGTGCGATTCACATGATCACGCAAACATCCTGATCCAACGAGCAATTGTTGAAAAAGTTCATTTTTATATACCATTTCTATACAAGAATGAACCATAAATTAAATATAATTGTGACTTTTTACTTTTTATATTATAAAATCTGTCCACGTGGCAATTGTTTTGTAGTCTGTTACTTTTTTTTTTATTTTTTAGTCACGTGATTTAATTATAATTAATATATAAAAGAATAATTACATTATAGCCCACTCCATTTTGTCTGTCTTAATATTTTTTACGTGCTATTACATATTAATTGACTTATAATAATGTTTTAATAATACTATAATATAGAAAGTATAATTATGTAATATATATACTGTATATAAAAGGATGTAATAATAAAAGATTATTGTTATCGCATGATTCGATTGTTTTATATTAATAAAAAGAAGCTAACTACGTAGAATATAAGTAGACGTGTATTATAATAATTTTAAAAATATATATATTTTGAAGGTCTTTCTAGTACATTATAAATTATTAATGTAATGTTGTCTGACGGGAAGCGAACCCCGAACACTTTTTTTTAAAGATAAGAAATGGCCATGAAAATTTTTTACTTTACTAATCATAATAATAATAACAACACTTCCAGACACAACAAAAATTTAACAGACTGTATCACCAAAAAATTTGATGTTATTATATATATATATATATTTTTTTAAATATATTGCAGTATTGTGGTGCAAATTTCCAAACGCTATAGGCGGTCTGTGAGTGTGATTTTTGTTGTTATTAAGTTGATTACTGTGGCGGAACATATCATTATTATTTGTGCAGAAATTGAGAACGACAAGATGTTCAGTGATAAAAATGATGATGATACATAACATAATATATAATATAAAAATGGTGTCAATGACTGAATGCATATAAAAATATTATGTTGAAAAATATTTTGATGTCAAGCGACAATAATAGTTTTATCAATGATGTTAATAATAATTACCGGTAGTAGTGTTATTATTATTTATATATTTTATTATAATTTAAAGCGTTAGTTAATATAATTTATTGTCGGTCGTATTATATTCATAACCGGTATTTATTTGTGTAACATGCTTTTTCTTGTTATTGTTGACACTTTTAGGTACACCGGATTTTCGAATTCATTCAAAAGTTCATATTATATTATTTATAGTAGTAAATATAGTTTTGATAACCGCACTATTGTGTTCGTCAAATGTAAATATATATATTTGTTATTTTGTTAAATAAGCGTGAGAGGGAAGTGACATAACAAAAATCATGATAACTCAGCCTTGCATCACCATTCATTTTTTTTTCTTTCAAACATAAACATAACTTTTAACTTATAGAATGACTTGGAATTATTTTTTGGAAAATAGAATTTCACAAAATTCCAAATGATATTATTTTTCTTCGAATCCATAATTATATAATATATATATAAAAATGAGATTGATTTAAAGATAATATGAAACCTTTATTTTTATAGATGTTATAAAAATAGCTTGTGATACAATATAAATTGATATTATGAAATCAAATGGGAGAGAGAAAAATAGATAGAGTAAAAAAAGATAAATAAATGATGGAGGTTATGTGTCGTATATTTATCGTATAGTGTATAATAAACATCAACATTATATTATGTACTGCCCCGCCTCCTTATCAGCTGTTATGTGTGTTTGTGTGTACCCTTGGCTTTGTGCTGTAAAAGATTAAAATTTGATACTGGGAGTATTGATATTAGGAAGGTAGAATCATAAATATAATAATAATAATATATATGACTTTATCAAAAAGTACCGGAACGAAATTTCATTACTATATCAACAAAAACAAATCTCGTTGTAAAAGAAATATTAAATTTATAGGTTTTTCTAGATTACATGTTCAGTTGATATTATGTAGTAATTCGTTTATTCAGCAGGTGTGTATTAAAAAAAAAAAACAAAAAAAAAATGACGTTGTACTGTTAATAATTTAATATTATAATATGAAAGGTGTAATTTTTGTATGGCGCCAGTATACTTTTTTGTTTGTTTAAACTATTGTTAGCTTGTGGTCTAGACCAAATTTAGTTCAAGCTCTTTGTATGTTTGTCCCTGCGTGGGTCGCGACCCCACTAGAGCAAAGGCCGGCCGACAACTTCCTGTCATTTTTATTTTGAAGAGATTTAGCTCAGCAACAGCCCAGATATTCAAAAACAGATTTGTGGGTATATTATTTTTATAATACATATTATAAAAAAAAAAAAAAAAAAAAAAAAAAAAACTAAATTTAATTGTTTAAATATTATGGAAATATTGTGACCTACGTTTATGTATGTATATGAATATCATTTACACAACATAAAACTTCTCCATTAACATTTTTTAATATTTATGTTTAAATTTTTTCCCGTGAGACCTCTCTTTAAAAAAAAAAGTATTAAATAATATCAAGTATACTAGTATACATAATGAATTTAAAGAGTGAAGATGGTATATTTTAAATATTTTTTTAACCTATGAGATCATGGAGTTATATCTAAAAATTTAGTACTTGCATCTGGGTGGGTGTGTCATCTTCATATCAGCTGGTCCCCCCCCCCCTCATCAGCTGACATGATCTAAAATTATCGACATCTGGATGTCAGATTATAAAAATACCATCCCACGATATATGCTCTATAATAATATTAAATTAAATCTTACTTTAATTTCATTTTATTCAACGCTTATTACATATCGATTTTTTTTTATAATTTTGTAATCAAAATTACTTCTATACATTAACGACTTATTGCTCTTGATTTGTATTACGATTGTAGTTTTGCCCCACATTTCATCCTATTATTATAATTTATGTATATTATGATGATCAATTTATGTTAATGGCTTATAAAATGTTATTGACCGTACGTAAAATGATGAAGGATTATGATTTTTCTCTATATGGAATAAAGTATACAAACGCCTACAGGAAAAAATATAATAATAAAGTACGTGTGTGTGTACATTTTAATCGTTATTGTAAGATCAAATATGGTAACAGCATCTCATTGAAAATATTTTTTAATGTCAACTGTATATTTATGCATTTAGCTTTATTTGTCGTATTATTATTTAAATCAATAAAGATATTATAACAAGGTATACTATTACGTGTAAATATACATACAATGATTGCATTATTTGCAGTTAATAGATTATTAATAATGTTTTAAAGTAGATGATGACGTCATTTCATAAATTATAATATACCTGTCTTGTTTATTGTAATTGTTGCCAATAACTTGTACAATCAGCTGTACTTAGAGCCAACTACTATTGATCTGCTATTGTACATGCAATAAGAATATAATGCGTCATATACTAGCATCCTTATTTATATCGTATACAGTTTTTTTTTAAGTCGTTCTGAAGGCTTGAATTATAATTTTAAAAACTTTTTCTCAATATGGAATACGTATTATACAGTTCTGCAATATACAATAATGATTTATTATTATAATCTCTATTGACCTATCTTTATTTTTTTATTATTATTTCAAGTGTGTATTACACACTGCGTATCCTTTCAGTCGTATTTATATTTCAAGAGTTTATATTATAAGACTTGAGAGAAGTGAAGTGGCTTTTTATGAAATACTCAAAATAGATACAACTCTCTGACGAGAGGAGTGTATTTTATTGCTGCAATGTTATAAATAGAGAGAGAGAGAGAGAGAGAGAGAGAGAGAGAGAGAGAGAGAGAGAGAGAGAGAGAGAGAGAGAGAGAGAGAGCTAAAAAAATTACTCTACTTGTAATCAATACTTCCGAATTTCAAAATAATAAGAATAATAAAAAAACGGTTTAAAAAAAAATACTGTTTGCAAGTATTTTTATGTCAGTAATACGGATTTTATGTGGATTACATCTTTTTATTGCAAAAATTTCATCAGGATAGGTAATATTGCCATTTCTTACTGCGCAATTCTTCTTGATGAGTTTGTAATAAAAAAATATATATTTAATATTTTTCGAAGTTGTCAATCGTGTTCATATAAAATAAACTATTGGTTATAGTAGTGGGAGATAGGAAACAGTTATAATAATAAAATAAGGAGGGTTGCAAAGGTATATATATATATATATATATATATATATATATATATATATATATATATTATATATATATATATAAAAAGAGGGGGTTCTGTCTCCCCCTATTTTATTTATAAATTTAGAAAAGCTAGCTCACGCACACTAGCACGAGGCTACTAAAAACACATGCAAGCTCAAGCTTCACTTTAGTGTGGAGGGAAAAATGTGTAATAGTATTGGAGATAGGGGTTGTTGGTACCCTTATATATAGATATAATCGAACTATATTGCTGTATAATAATATAGAATTATAGCTCTTATGTCAAAACATTTTTTTGAAAGAAAATACTTTATATACATATATAAATATATACCAGTACACTGGCAACGAATCAACCCTCCCCAGACGTAGCTTCATGTTCGATTTTTCAATAATGCTAGTGCTGCGAGCAAGCGAGCTTGCTTTTGCTATATCTCCACCCGCTAACCATAGCAGTGACGTCTGCACTCGTAACCATAGCAACGATATTGATTTACATTAATTTTCTCTCTCTCTCTGGCTGTCTTTGTCTCTAACATAAATACAACATAGGGAGGAAAAATTATTATTGTAATACCTCTCTTTCAGTAAAAAAAAATATATATATATATGTATATTATATATGAATAAAATGTAGAAATTGTGTGAAATAAAAGACTCGTTATTGTTCACTCATTTCTTTGATAGAAACGATAAAAAAAATTACTACTTTGTGATATGTTTTTTTTTTTTTTTTTTTTTTTTTTTGTATTCAATACTGAACTGTAGTAGTATTTAATTCAAGATTATAAACGTACTATAAAAAGTTGTTCTTTTCATTCATATTTTATTAAACACGTCTATACTAAGAAATAATTATATACTTTTGATTATTTTTTTTTTCCCCTGAATACTTTATTTTTAGATCATATAATTTTTAGCTATGAAATGAAACGGAAGATATTTTTTCCTCATTGATTTTTTTTTTTTTTTTTTTTTTTTTTATTACATAAATTGAACGAGTGGAATTTTATGTTTTCATCGAAGCGGATATATTATGATGTTTTCATCTGATCGGATATTATGATGTTTTTGATCAACATAAATGATGCGTTATCATAACAATCATGATTATTGATCGCAATGAGAATTGAAATCTGTGCGCATTACGTCGCTTAACTTGGATATGTCGCGAGATATAAATGTGATAGTTACAATATTTTTCACCAGTGATAGAAGAAAGTTGGTGATTTCAATTCTTACATGTTTGTTGTGTTTGAAAGTCATATGATTTGTAAGATTGTCAGCTGATTAGTGACGTCACTTTTGTACTCACGTCGTCACTAGAACGGCCGGTTGTTTTGGTCGGCAAAAGTGTTAAGCAAAAAGGCGGCAGTAAGCCAAGTGAGAGAAATAGGAAACTTAAAACCTAATAAAAAGAGTGAGAAAAACAATAATAATAAATGTATTTTAAATTTAGTAACATTAAAGTAATACGGCTGAATGTAACAAATTTAGGCCTAATTTGTATTTCTTCAATTACGAGTTTTGATTGAATAAAGTTTAATATTCGATAAAACAATTGTAAAATGTTGATATTGATTAACAATCCTCAAAAGCTATTTGTTAGTTATGAAAATTGATATGTTTATTCTCTTAAGATAAGATTTTTTTTTTCTTCCCAAATGAATATTATAAGTACTATATTTTGCATAATAGTAATGAATCCTGAGTGGTAGATCTGTAGTTTTACAGAAGATCTTGTTCATAGCACTGCATTTTTAATTAAAATAGTTGGTATTGTTACGAAGTAAATTGACAGCCAGCAGTCACATCATAATTATGTGTTTTCATCGCAGTATGATTAAAATCCATTTGTACTGTTTTTTAATTTCAAACAGTACAACACACAACTCTTTGAAGTAGTCATGTATAGTGGAAAGGTTAAACCTAGGTTGACCCTTGTTGATTGATTGATATGTGGGCGGGGTACTGTGTCATTAACATGTAGGTGTCAGAAACCACGGGTGAACCAATGGTGCTCATTTTACACAACATAACACGAGCCGAGTACTCGTGCACTCGCTTTCTCTCCTATGTCCGCTAACTTTATTATAGGTCATACAATGTTATAGAAGCACCCACATTTTTTTTTTTATTACCTATAATGAATGTGACTGGTACTGTATAATATCAGCTGTTGCCAATCAGATTTGAGGAATGTGTTGGCGGCGCTTTAAGGCGCCGGCGTTGAAGTGTTAGTAAGAAATGAAGAACCCTGGCAAGAGTAGCTGCTAAGCAAAGAAGGGTCGTTTTTACGTTGCCATAGTAACCGCCATCTCTCTCACACCTCATCTCTTTGAGTGAGCTCGTGTCGTTTGCTCCTGCTGGGGTAACTGGCCTAGGGTGGGTGTGGTCACGTGGTACGAGCTGCTGAGCCAGCAAAACATACACACTGGTGCTGCTACTGCTACACATTTCCCCGGGACTGCGGCAAAAGATAGAGCAAAAGGGAGGGACTCTACGAAAAAAACAGCAGAACGAGCTGGTGCCATTTATCTTTCTAAGCGCCACCATCACCAAATTCACCCACGCAAGGCACGTGTCTTAATTTTTCTGCGAAGCTAAAATCCACCTACTCTATAGACCCCACGAGCCACCAAAAAAACAAACAAACAAAGCTAACAACAGTAGTGACAAATATTTACCTTATGTAGAAATTTAATACACCTGACAAGGTCCTTACGTTTAATTAACCCTTCGTAAATTTATGCGTGATGTATTATATTACTTAAAATTATTTATGTATAAATTGAAGCTGGTATACTGATTCCTTGTCATAAAAGTTTACATGCGATTCAATTTACTTTTTTTTTTTAATTATTCATGAGGTGCTTTTAACCTAAGAATTATTTCTCTATATCTGATATATAATTTAAATTATTCACATCCACATACGCCAATATTTAACTGATATAGAATAATACATCACAACTATTATTTAAATTTGGCTAATATATTCCAACATATTATGTTCTTCCTGTTTGCATTATTGAGTGCAATTTATAACTTTTAGTTTTCTTTTATGTGTGAGGTGATATATTGCATATAATTATGCAATATGCGTTTTTTTTATATAATAAATATATATAATAATTTTTGTTTTGAATTTTGATAGCGGAAATGACATCAACTTGTTTTGATTATGCCGGAAGTAAACTCTGTTGGGCGTACCATATTTATGTCGTCAGGTTGTAAGGGAAGAAACACAGGTGTTAAAAGTCTGTTTTTTACCTTATGAGAGTGATATAGCTTGCTTATACTTTGATGTATGCACCCCCACCGGTAGATTGAGAAGTGCACTTCAGTTACTGCGTGCGATACGTATACTATTGTTAGTTATATAATAATATACAAACAAGGAACTCGTTATCGTACACGACTATACTATCTTACAAACCCACCTTGATTTTGTTTTAGAGTGTCGTGTTAGGCTCTGAATTTTTTTCTTTTTATTTATTATTTTGGTAAAATTGTTATGTTGCTTTTAATTACATTAACAAAAATTCTTCGTAATAATAAATATTCTAAACCATTTATTAAATTGTATATTATATAATATTTTTTTATATTTTGTATTGATATTTAATAATATTAAGATTCGTGACTTATTAATTTGTCTTGTCATGCAAAAAATACTAAAATTCTTTACAGATAAATATTGTATTTATGGATTAAATTAAGTATAGCTAAATTTATATACAATATTATTATTATTACATTTTCTTTAACATGGGAGTGGTAGGTACTAAAATAAATTCCATAGTGGGGAAAAATAATAAATAAATAAAGGAGTGACTCGTACTCTGGTTTGTTGTGATCACGAAAAGGTCACGTGACTAACAAAACTTTGCGTGATTCTTTTTTTTTTCCGTAACACGTTTGCAATACTTTATAATATTTTTGATTCTTTTGTTATGCATAAAACGAAAGTCCTAAAGATTAAAATATTTTTTAATTATCACGTTATTTGAAATTGGTAACACAAATCGTTGTTGTCTTCAGTAACTTGCTAAAGCACATTAATTTAAAAATTTTAACAAGACGTCGTTGGAATTTCTGGGTTTAACAAGGTGTTTGAAACGCAAATGCGTGACAAACTTAACACGTCTTACAAGCAAGTTAACACAGTGTTACATTATTTTGCATAGAACAAGTGATGTCATTTACATCAAGGACACAACTACAACTAGTGTTTGGTATTAGAAGGTTTATTATAATGTGTGTCATCCCCTTGTACTCCAATGACGTCACTGGTGTACGTTAAAGAATGCAGATACGATAATTCTGAAAGACGAATAAAAAATGTGGCGGGATTAACTTTTACGTGAAAGAGATTTCATTCATCATCAAAAAAAAAAAAATCGCCGAGTGTTTTTTTTTTTTTTTTTTTATTAAAAAAAAAATCTTGAATCTGAATTCAAATATTTTTTAGCGAAGCAGAGCTATAAACTGAAGTCGACGAGTGGATCAATGTTTACCAGGCTTTTTGCTTTGCTTGTTATACTGTTGGGGAAAAGAGGGAGATTGGAAGGGAAGCAAGAAAAGGGCTTACTTATATACTTACGTTAGGTACCTACGTCGCTTGCTCGTAATGTATATAAATAGAAGACGACCCCGCCCGGGCAAAACCAGTAACGATATTTGTATGTCGTGTGTGCGCAAACTTTTGTATTACATTTTAGTTATGTATGTACACGTCGACGTAATTATAAATTACAGTCTTTATAAAACGGAAACTCCAATCATATTGCATGTAATAATAATTTTATTCATCATATTTGTTTATGAGACAGTTTTTTTCTTCTTCGCTTACTAAATGTAATGTTTCGAATAGGTTCTTATCAATCACACTCGCACACAATCCTGCTGCAAATTTATTTAGCTTTAGGTAAAAATCGTGAACTATTTTTATTATTACATTCGCCTCATCCATGCTTACTTATATTGTGGTCTCTCATTTTCTTGCTACAAAATTCCTGCACGCTTGCCCGCCCAGTTTGTTGGACCGCCTTCCTTACTTTACTTACAGGCAACTCTTTGCAGGCTAGACTGGCGCCAATTACGTCATTTTGCTTTCAAAACAAAAAGAAAAGAAAGAGAGAAAAAAAGATTAAAAAAAAATACATCAACGGAATACGAATTCGTTACAGCATAACTATCTTATTATTGCGAGTAAATTTAAAGAACATCAAAGAAATGTTTTTCTATTATAGGAAAATAGTTTTAAAAAATCAGCTGGTTTCAACAGCTGATGTTTGTTATTAAATAATATTTATTAATAATAATAAAACTTTTAAAGTGACACCTATATGAAAATATTTGAAACTACAATATGATATAAATATTCTTAATTACTAGGTTACCGGACATTTAATATAATTGCATATGAAATTAATTAAATTTTTGCGATGAATGTGACGTGAATATTATGCTGGTCTGCCAAACTATCTATTAAATCTAGTTTTAATTGCTTATAATATTATCATTTGGTATTTTTTAATACGACAGTGTATAAATAAAGCAGTGTTTATTATTATGGCACATCACGCTGGAATGTGGATGGGAACAGAAGGATTACCGCAGTCAGTCAGCTGATGTGATGGATGCTTTTGTGTTCACCGTGTTTAGTCACCGTCTTCTTCTGGTATGCTTGCTTTGTTGCCTGTAAAATGTAAAGTGAGTGTGGGGGGCCCAGGAAAGGAAAGGCATTAGCATAGCAACAACACCAACGCGAGCAAGTAAAGCAAAGTGACCGCCGCCGCGGACGGCCGGCAGGCACAATCACGAAATAAAAACTAGTTCGGCCGCCGGTCTCTTTCGGTCATCACATATCGGAACTCTTCAATAAAGCGCCCGCCGGTTACGTTAAGAAGAAAAAGAAAAAAAAAAATCGGTGTCGATTCATTAAAAATAATAATACCGAAAAAGAATGCTGATAAATAACAAGGTGTTGCGCGATTGCTTTGGCATTATTTTTTTTCTTTGCCAGTTAGGTTCATATATGTTATGTAATTAAATTGTATATTGTTATGTATAAATAATTAAGTTGACGTAATTTTTTTTTTAAATTTATTGGTTTAAAATATAACATTATAACCTACCTACAACATCCGCATGTTTTTAAATTAAGATTTTTTTTATTGCATGGTATTATTTATATTATTATATTGTTTTACAACAAAGTTAATGGTGGGCATCGTTTGGTCAGCGAATGGTGCTGAAATTTGATGGGATGCGCACTTACCGGAGCAGCAGCTGTGAAGCACGGGTTAACCTCCCAATTCCCCCATCAAACTTCGCGGCAGGTGCTTCGTTAGCTTGACTTTTGTATTTATATATTTTTTTGTCGAGCTTTGGGTGTGAGGGCGAAATTTTCTAAGCAAGTTGCTACTTCAGCACGTTATAGGGATACTATAGTACTTCAGGAAAAAAAAAAAAAAAAAAAAAGTCGTTGCTCAGGTGGAAAGGAGAACGCGTGCTGTTCTCTAGCCTCATGCTTAATTGACCCAAGAAACAATTCAACCCCGTTACTGTTGATGTTAATCACAATGAATACTAAATATATGTAAATAGACATTACATCATAGATATAGATAACAACATGTCATACCGGTACATGCAATATAAATATGACTTATTTCAATAGACTGATTGAAAAGTTCAATTAATAATTCGTTTACTCAAATTATTCATTTGAGTAGCATTCTATTTTAATTTCCGAAAAGTTTGAAATTTGTTGTTATTATTTTTTTGGTGATGCGTGCACGCATTTGGCAGGTGGTAATCCCCTCCCCTCATCCACTTCACGTAATACTGTTGTGTAGCACCTGCTTAGCACATTACAACCCTCTCCTTAACTTCAATATCGCTGAGTGTCCAGTGGTGTCCAGCAATCAAAATAATTACAGCTGCCCTTCCCCCAACGTGACGCGTGTATGTCCATCTGTACTAAAATGATTACTGATATGATATGAATGGCGATATAAAAGTCAATATGATTTCAATTTATTGTTTTCCTTCCTCATTTTATGAATGTCTGACAGAAGGTCCGCGGACAAAAGGCCCTCGGACAAAAGGCCCTGGCTGTGCGCACAGGTAAAGCATATCGGCGAGCGGCGCACGGGTAGGGTCTTTTGTCGTAGGGCCTTTTGTCCGCGGGCCTTCTGTCTGTATGCCCATTTTATGTACGAAGTATATGAGTGCAAATAAATAAATAATTTTTTAATTGTTGATATTTCAAACACTGGTTTCTCGGAAAACAAAATGCCGAAGACGTGAATACTCTTCCTTTACGATATATAATATTGCTATAGAATAAATTAATATCTAAAGGGAAACCACTTTGAAATGTTAATGATTGCTAATTAATTGAGTTGACAAACCTGTCACAGTAATTATAATTACACAAATGCAAATAGGGAATTGAATATCTGTTTTCACTAACTACTTATTTCTATATTATATATCAAATAATAACTTAATGAAATACTGCATATATGTTAAAGGCCTCAAGCAGAAGTGATCAATCACAAAATGCATTTATCTGTACTCGATATCGTAGCAATGTATCACCACAAGAAGCGAAGCAATGACGACTACTTGTCGAAGTGTTGTCGCCTAAAGGGTTGTTACTTTTATGTATGTAATGTGGTTGTAATAAAATCCTTTATTAAGAAAGACGTAAGTTCAAAAAAAAAAAAAAAAAAAAAAAAGAAGGGGTTGTACATAACAAGGATAAAACTGGTTCTTATTTTCTTATTAAGTTTTATCTCCAAGTATAGAAGTTTAGGTCATTGCTTGCCTACAAGCAAAGCCTTTTGCTGTATGTAGTTGCTATAATGTAATGAATAATTGAGTGAGTTCTTTGTTGTTACCTTCCTTGTCACCTTATTGTAAATATAGACAGTTTTCTTTTTAGTAGTATAAAGTAGTTCTCCAAAAAAGAACCATAATTTCATTATACATAGTTGAAGACCTTGTTTAAAATAATAAGTATAACATCTGTCTTAAATCCAAAACTGGAATTATTATATATAAAAAACTTAGTTTTATAAATAAAAATCTTACAACGTAAATTACTTGCATTGAAAATCTCATAGGCGTATCGAAGAGTAACGATGGTGCTATTAAAAAAAAACTAAAAAAAAAAAAAAAAAACTTAATACTTGATTCTGTAAGTTGTTAAATCATTGATATGGAACGAACCCCCTCAAGGTTATTTGGAGAACGAAGTATTAAAAATACGTAATATATGTATTTTTTATTATATTAAATAGAATATAAAGGAAGCCGGAGTGCATTTTGTATGCTATCTGAACGTTACGCCCAAGCCATGCGGGGGTGGGCGCGGCGTGGCTATTCTGGTACCAAGAAGTGACACCACCCCAAGGTGACAAACACCTGTAGCCAACTTTTAGATGATTTGATTTTTTATTGTTGGTAATTAATTTATATGTGTGGTGGGAACAAAACGACTTACGTCTTCCTCGATGAAATTGTCTTGTTTATATTTATTATAAGTTACTGCAAGACCGTGTTTAGAATGTGCCTGTTATAGTGTTCGTTTCATTATAAGAAACGTTTTAATTCTCCAATGCCATTTTTTTTCTTCTTCTTTTTATGTTTCTCCGTAAAGATAGGGCATTATGTGTTGATTTATTTTTTATGTTTCCATGGGTTGCTTTCTCTTTTGTTGCTATCTCCACTAAATAATATTCATTCTTTTGTTATATTTCTAAGAATTGGAGTCAATATTATTTTGCGATTTTTACTCAAAAAGAATAGAGAGGAGTGGAAGCACAATAGGTTTTTTATTTTGTTCATTTTGTTCATTTTCTAGGAAGGAATAAAAACGATTTTGAGGTTTTTGAGAAAAAAAGGCAGGGCAGTGAGGGGGGGGGGGGGATATTACTGTTCTTGCAGTGACTTACGAGGGCAAGTAATCGGGAAAAAGAGCCACAAAATCTACCTGCTGTGTCCTTAGCTGTATTTGTAGTACAGGATGTACCTGGCTATCCTAAATAATAATAAAAATCTGGTATGCGAGCTCTCAGCTGTACGCTCTCTGCCTCCGTGATGCTTCGCTCTGTACCTACACAGCATCCACTTGCTATGCTATAAAGATGAAACAGAACAAAACGCCATCACCACATTCCTTTACATTACACGCTTTCAGCTGTTTTCTCTCTCTCTCTCTCTCTCTCTCTCTCTCTCTCTCTCTCTCTCTCTCTCTTACATCTTACATCAAAAGAATCAGCTGAAGCTTTTCAGTTTGATCTCTTGCTAGTTGTTCTTGTAGCTCTTTTTTGATTTTATAATTTAGCGTAGAAATTCGTATTTATAATATTAATTTGTAATATCTTTAACATCATGCTGGAAAGGATTTGTAATGAATAAATGACTTTGCGTTATCATTTTTTTTTGTCTCCTTTTATTACTAATGTGTGATGCCGACCAGTTTTTTTTTTTTTTTTTTTACCGGCCTGAGATGAGATTTTGTGCTACTCTCCGCGTAGTCACGTCTATCATTTTCTCTCTCCATCCAGCACCGGCTTGGCAAATGGAGGGGGGTATAGGTATGAGGTTGGAATAGCTGAGCAAGTTGAATGGGCGGTTAGGACGGCAGGCAGAGTGAGCGTGTGGGAATGTAGCGTGGGTTTCGTCTTCGCCTTGCCGCCGGCACCCCTCCTCCACCACTCCGTCTCTCTCTCTCTTGCAGTATGCTTGCTTATGCTTTGCTTGCTTGTTGGGCTAAAGCAGGCAAGGAGGGTAACTGGGAGAAGCAATGGAATGCAGTCAGCAGCGCGGTATCAAATCAAGCCTTGTAATATAAAAAAAATCTTTTCTCTCAAGAGATGAGAGCTCATGTAATATTTTTCTCCCAAAGACGATGTTGATATTACATCACTATTATGTATGGACCTGCGTTTAAAAAAAAAATTCTCCATGCATTTGAAAGAAAAGTAAATATTCCTTTGTTATGTATATACCACCAGTGCCACTACATAAAAAAATAATTATTAAACAAAAAAAAAAAAAAAAAATCAGATATATCAAAACCAAAAAAAACATGAATAATAGTAATAATAATGACAAAAGCTTTCGCTAAAGTGAGGTATTGTTTAATGACTTTTTTTTTATTGTTATTTTCTTTTAACTTTACAAACACCGAAAGCTAAACCCTTTCCAGCTTTAGCGTGTATATTGACTATCACGAATGCGACCAAAGAAACAGCTGAGTTTGCGCGCCACGCAAAATAATTTCACGTGGGAATATAACTTGAAGTCAGAAATTTCTTTCTTTCTCGCTCTATGTGCAATGTATTGTTTGGATGATTATATTCTAAAGCAGAAAGCATTTCAGCAGGAAGGTATGCAGACAATATAAAATTGCAGTATATAAATTGATTACATGTTCATGTGTTAACATTGTAGGGTAGTATCTGTTGAAATTAAAATATAAATAAAAATATCGAGTCAAATTAATTTTGAGTTAATAATAAATAATAATATTGTTACGTCTAGTATTATTAAATTGTTGTGAAAAGATGGCGGTAGCAGACAGCGACTGAAAGGAAAGCGGCATAAACTCGCGGGTAGTGAAGCTAGCAAAGGAGGTAAACACTAAAGCAAAGCGTCGTTGTACGAGTGTCATTGGCCAAGGTCGAACATACCGCGCCGCCGCCACCGCTCTGCCGTCAGCCATGCTGGTGGCTGGGTAGACAGGCAGCCAACCCGGCGCGAAGGTCATCCACGGGTACTCCATGAGCACCAGAACAGGGGTGCGGACTGATCGGCCCGGTTAAAAACCAGGACAGTGGGGAGAATATTATTATGATGGGGAGGTTTCCCCTTGAATGTATGGTAGCCCCGCCCTGCAATATGGTCATGTGATAGGGCGGAAACTGACGTCACGTCTAGCCGGCATTGCTGCTGCAGAGCACCAATGTTCACCAACATTATCGCGGGTCGATAAATACAACGGCGTTGCGAGAGAGACTGTGGAGAGCCAGATTAACGACTAGGGTCGCGACGTCTATCATCTTCACCCTCTGAAAAGTTCAAATGTCCATATTATTACACCCTTGCGCTTGACCCAAACTCAATACATATTTGTGATTTTCCCTATGCATGGCGAGCACCTTCTTTACAGTTAGACTCCACCCTCGAATAGGGTTTGTTATTTGCCGCCAGTCTGTCGCACCCAACACGCAATGGGGTGTTTGTTGAATTCCACTAAACTTTTAGTACGTAGTACACTTACTATATTACTACATGAGCGTTTTCCATTCAAAACAGTTAGTATTGCAATAAATATCCATATTGTAAAATAAAGATTAATTATTCCTTATAATATTTAGTACATTTTACACTTAACATTCACTACATAATATAATATGCGCAAATACAAATAAAATTTCGTCTCTCTGCGTTTCATGGTTCATTAATTTTTTATTTAAGTATTTTCCTGTTTGCGATGAATTTAAATTTCAGTAGATATTCTCTTTGGTAAATGATGATTATTTCTTAGTTAAACAGCTGGAAACGTATGGCAGGAAATAGCAACGTGGTCCATCATCATCTATCTGCGGCGTCAGTATACGATGTACGATGCGTTCATTCATTCAATTTTTTATGTGGACTCCATTGAGTGGCAAGCAAGTAGTGAACCTCACTCACTCAAACTCGCGCAGTCCTCCCTCCCGCTAGCTATAGGGAACTACATGGCATGGCCTCAAACTAATGTGTGGCCACAATATTCATCCGCTGCTCTACTCTTGTTTATTTATTATCTGTGAGTACCAGCCGGTTCAATGTATAGTAGGCGTGATACTTCGTATTACTAAACTGTCGAGAGGAAATAGATGCCCTAAAGGCTTAACTTTAGGGGAGTTAACCTAATCAAGATTCACTATAATCAGCTGATTGGTTTAGGGCAATATTAGTAAAAATAAAAGTCTTGGTTTACTTTTTTTTTTATTAAGAATGTCTTTTTTTATTTTTTTTTTATTGTTAGAATAAATAAAAATAAAGTCTCTTTACTTAATACTTGTACATAAATTTACAATAATACACCTTGTATTAGCATTTATTACAAAATAAATTATCATCATAAGAGATGATCTATTAATCTATTATATATATACTTTTAACTACATTATATTAATTTATTTTATAATAAATTTTACTATAACGTCAATCGTTCATTGTTACATCGTATACTATCTCAATTGTATCATAAATAAAGGTAGACCGATGTGACAAATGGAATGTTTGTTAATGAAGTTATTCAATATGGTCTGCTGCGGATGGCACACGCGATCTGCTTGAGTGCCTCGACCTTCTCGATCTCGACTGCTGTACGACGTCGGAACACCTCACTGAGGCCACGGGCCGCTTCGGCCATGCCCTCCATGGCAAGGGCAATGCGGTCCTGGGATGAAGCCAACACGTGGAGGGATGCAGCGAATGTTGCTTCGATTGTGCTGCCAACTTGAGGAGTCACTCGTGCACGCTTGGCCGATGGAGGGCCTCCCTCATCCGGGGTTTCATTGCTCTGTGGCGCCGTAGCGTCTGCCTCGGTTAGTGCAGAGGGTGGGGGTTGGTCCAGGTCAAACAAGGAGAACTCGGGAGGTTCACATTTTACGGAGATCTCGACAGGAGTCGAACTTCTGCGGGTCTCGTCCAGAGATTCACCACGACTTTCCTGTCAATAAGAATGAGAGGGATGACGTCATTATGAGAAGAAACTATGTGTTTGCTTTATGATATTATATGTATAGATTGAAATATACATTTAAAATAATAATAATTCAGGTTATATTGACAATCGACAATACAATAAAAACATTTTTACTTCACTAGAATGGGGAGGAGTAAGTGTAGTGATAGTAGTGGGGGAAATACTTGCCTCATCCAGTGCTACCGGATTTTGGAGCGTCCCCAATGAATCGAGTGAGGTAGCCGCGTGTTGTTGGCAGATGCGCACAGCTTGAGTCATGAGAGCGGCAATCCTCCCACGTTGACCCACGGTACTCTGATCATCAGGAGGAGACATCAGATGTGTTGGATAAGGCGGAGGACCATGCTTGGCCTTGACTTCTCGCTTCATGTCAAACCATGTCTGAAAATAATTTACTTTGTTTTAGTTTACATTCGTCGCTCGTACTCTACATCGATTGCGCAGGACGACCATTCAGTCAATCTCACCTTCTTCCATGTACTTGTAGCTTTGGGTACGTGTCCCAGATCATTCAGCTGTTGAGTCAACTCGCTCCACAAACGATCTACAATCTCTCTTGGGTATAATTTTGAAACAGAAGCACCGAGCAACTCTGCGTGCATCTCCATGAATACTATAATAGCCTCTTTTTGATTTGGATTCATGCGAGTTAATGCTCTCTGTTGTTTTTCACTTGTTTTTTCCTCTTGTATATCATTTTTAACTTGCTTTTCATGTTTGTCTTGTTTGGAGGATTTTTTAGTCTTTTTTTCTGACATTTTTCGTTTCGCAATGGTGAATATATTATGTATGCAATTGAAGTAAAAAAAATACTGCGTTCTCACTCTATGCTCTCTCTACACTCACTGCAACGTGGAAAAGCTTACTCTCTTGTTCTCTCTCTTCTTTTCTCTCTCCTCACTCCCAAAAGCGGGAGAGATTGAGTGAGTAAGCAGGGAGAGAGAGTGCGCGCGCAACTCTGAGTCGCACTGCAGTCGCGCGGAGTGAGAGAACGTAAAATCGATGCTTCTCCCTCTCAGTGAGAACTGGTGAGAACGGTACTGAAATGCCCATATAAGGAAATTGGGGGAGAGAGAAAGAGAGAGATGAGGATCTCGCGAGCGTAACTAACAACTTCAATGACGGAATAAAAAAAGTCTCACAAAAGTTCAATCAATCTCACTCATTGTAGAAAAATAAAATATAATTATTATCTAAAAAAAACTCCCGTTTTTATTTACATAAAATAATTTTTTTAATTACTCTTTACCAGCTGCTTATTATGTGAGATCAAAAAGAAGATAGTTAACTTTATAACTCATCTTTCCTTTTAAAAACATATTAATTTCTCATAGCATAATAATAAAAAAGGGTTTCTAATAATAGGTTGACTTCCGGTTTTGTGATAATATAAACTCGCACCACACGGCTGGCTGGTCTGTAGCCGGAAGTTGATGGTTAGGTTCTCTTGGACGCGAAGCGACGAGGACGCACGTCTATTAGAGTTGGAGCAAGAGAAATATCATTGTTTTACTTTTAAATGTCGTGACAAAAAAAATACATAATATAGATACGCTAAAACATACACGCTCTAGGAACCACAAAATAAACATGATACAAGCTTAAAATAGCAGATATAATTTATATTTAGTTTTTTTTTTTTTTATTAATGTAATTTTTTATTTATCTGTACAGCCAGTCTATAGTATCATAATAACAACAAAATATATTTTTAGTTCGTTGTTAATATTTTAAGTGTTTTTATTATTAATATTATTTTATCCTCCTCACGCCATTAAATATTAATTACATTTATTATTTTCTTGAATCCAGATTTTTATATTTTAATTGTGTTTTTATTCTTCTCCAGCTGTGAGTCTGTGAGGTATAAATAACATTACACGGAACTTGACCCAACTTCAATATGTATAATATTTAATAAAAGAAACAACGACCTACCCTTACATAAGTAAATGTTAAGTAAGGGCATATAATTTAAAATCACAGTGGCAATATGGTATTATCAGATTAGATTTATGAAAGGCGTGAAGATTTGGGAATATAAAGAATTGTTCATATAAATCGTGATTAGACGATATTTTTAGGTGCCGTTATACGGGGGTGGAGTGACTTGAGGGTGGTATGGAAGTAATATCCCTTCTCTATTGTATCCTATTCACAAAATTCGTACCCATCATCCCTTCCGTAGTCGAAGAGTATCAGCTGATTTTTTTTACGATGCATGTGTAAATTTACGTACACAATTATGTTATGTGAACTACTGAATTATTTCTCCCCTCTTTTTCTTCACATGTTTTCTAAAGTGGTATTATGACGTCACAGAACTATTATTTTAATATTATTGTACTTTGGTTAATGTAAGGAATTTATCAGCTGCAAATTTCATTTTGATTACTTAAAAGTATATAATTTTTTATTATTTATAATTGTAATGTGAATAATAATTCTTCTAGTAATCTTTATCAGTGACGATAGAAGGAATAAAGTTAAAAAAAAAAATCTTTTCCGGTTTTCTTGTGTATTGGCGCCACTTCTTTGTTAAATCGATTTGGTCGGCAATAAACGTCCCTTGCTCGGGAGCCTATAGGGGGGCCTCCTTGCTTAGCTTTTACTGTGCGTCGACACAAAGCCAGCCAAGCCACCACTTTGCCATTGTTTCAACCGGCTGATGGCGGAGGGGGCTTGCTTTGCTTGATGAACGCTACAGCGTGGCTGACTCGTCGAGGGGAGGGAAGTTTTGGCCCTGAACTAGCGAGAGTAGCGAGCGAACATTCAGCCAAGCCAAGCGTAAACATGATAGTATATAAATTGAGGTAGGACAAACTGTATTGGAAAAACAAGTAATCAAACTAGAATCATAAAGTGCTCTTCAGTAATTGAATCGAATCTCAATACAGAGATACTTATTTGTTTGTAGTAAATAAAATTTAGTGGTTGTCATTTTACTGTTACTTGTTTTTATTATTAGTCATGGTCGAGACGATGCTGTGCCAGTCTGATGGCGATGGCGCTACAAGCAAGCAGCTGCTCTACAAGGACATGAGCTTTCAGCTGGCGGCTCACTCAAAAACATGCCCACCCTTTCTTTCTTTTGTATTTTTTTACGATACTACGCAGCAATATAGTACCTATCTACCTAATTTAATTTACTATGCAAATTTGTTCATCCCTATACGTCAGGTGGTGATGAGTGATGAGTAATAAGAGTTTGTTTTAAAAAAATTAATATCATCTGCACACTAATTTTTCAGTCTACCAGCTGTTATTGTTATTGCAATTTTTAAGCTAATATAGCCTATAAAGCACCTGTCATTTATTGTGATATCATATTATTATAAATTGGCAAAATAATAATAAAACTTTCAAGGTTATGTAGCTTTGTGTCCCGCCAAAAAAAAAAAAAAAATTGCACGTATGGCTTTCTAAAAGGCGGGAAGTAGTCAAGGTTATTTTTACAGTACACGTAAGAGGGGGTTACGATTGTGTCCCATGGCATGAAAATTATTGAAAAATAAACGTAAGATGGAGCAAGGCAGATTTTAAATGTTATTATTATTTTCTGATAAAAAAAAAGAAGGAAAAAAGGGGGGAGGAAAGGACGCTACAGGAAGACGGCAAGAAAAGAGGCAGCTGCTGAGCTCCGTTCCTTTGCAATCCCTTGAAGAAAAAGCTAGCCCAGCCTGCTGCTAACTCACCCTACTTTTTATTTTGCCGAACAGCGTCTTTTTCTTGAGACCCAGCCTTTTTGTGTTGGCCGCCTATCTTACTATAGCAGCTACCAGCTACCACCTGGCGAGTGGAGACACGCAAACGACGCTTGCAAGACGCTATTGGAACAATAGTTTTTCTGCAAGATGCAAACTTATATAATACATCCCCTTAAAAAAATTAAAACATCTGCCCTATTTCTTACAAGAAACACGTGCCCCTATTCATGCTATATACGCGTTTTTTTTATATATATTTTTTTGTCTTCTTAAATTTTACTGATTGTCCCACACATTCATAACAATGCTGTTGCAATGACCAGTTGATTTATATTATTTATTATATTCTTTAAATTGGTGGAAAGCAGATGCAGAATGGACTTTTGAAAATGTTTCTAATGTCGCGTAAACTTTTATTTACATACATTATACTGCAAGATAAAATTTATGCAATCATGTTATTATATTGATATAATATATTTTCATAATATTGCTTGAATTGGTAAATTTTCGCAAATTTTTGCGTGAGTGCAGATTTAATTATTAGTAGCGCAAATATGTAATTATCAATTTAAAAGTGTTAATTACCGGCCAACGTTCTGTTCTCTCGGTTTTCTTTTTCTGTGTTTCTCCCGCTCTAACAACCCAGCTGACGATTGCATAACCCTAATGTAAGTAGATAACCTATGTAATCCAGAGAGGATTCCCGCTGAAAAGTACTGGTCAGCTGGAGACGTGTATTGCGGGTCAAAATTACATTGATCAAATGGGCAACAAAATATAACTTCCAGGATAAAATAAATTGAAAGGCAACAGAAAATTGAATAACGATATTCTCTTTGGATTACCTATCTATAGAAATACCTTACATAACCCAAGGCCAGCTGTGTTATTGTAAGTGCAAGTGCACTGTAGTATTTTAAATGGAAAAGTAAAGCTAGGCTAGGGGAACGGAATAATAGTGAAAAGAAGCAACTATAATTTCTCACACATCATTGATTTTATTGGTAATGTGCCATTCAATAATAAAAGCGTTTGGAAAATATGTGATCAGCTGCTTTTGACAGCTTCGTTAAATTATTAAGTATCTTGGCTCCATCTATAATGTATTATCTTTGTTATCTAAAATCGTGATATCGGTACTTAGATTGAGATATTTTTTTAATAGCAAAAGAACGAAAAGCTTTATTTGTTTGTTTCTTTTTTCTTTTATTATTATTATTTTTTTTATTTTTTTATGTGCAATGGTCAGCTAGTGAGAATAAAAGTTTCTTCCCGTCGGACTATTTTCTGTCTTGTTCTTATTCTTCCGACGTCCACGCCCCTCAGACGACTATAATATGCGAGTTGAAAATGAAATCGTGCGGTGGTATAAATTACGATAAAAAAAATACGCACGATGGTTTCTTACTTCGGCCACTACGACGCTTGGAGGCGCCACCATCTAGGCATATTTCTTTGTTTGCTCCCCACCGAAATAGGCCACATCTCAAAATCCGTTCTTGTGATTGGTGAATGTTGGGTTCGATTATTTGAAGCAACGGTGTGTTTAAACCAATGAAACTAAGCCGCGCCATTTTCTCTCACCGCGGCGCCGCGGCTACAAGGGCAAGATCTCCCCCCTCCTTCCCCCCCCCCCCCCCCCCCAACCTTCGTTCTCCATGCTTCAAGTCCTCCAAGTGAGGCGTGTGACTGCATTCCTGTCTTTGGGATTCAGTAGATCCACATTTTCTACTTCAATGCCGGCGAAATGGAAAATAAGCTCAGCTGTTCGATTTCCCTTCCATGGTAAAATAGTGGTCCATGTTCCGACATCAAGTTTTGGCGAACTCAAAATGAATTATGAGATGATTAAATTGTAACTTGAAACCTGAGGTGTCAACAGTACCCTCAATTAGTTAGTGCCTGTCTTGCACCTGTACTCCTGCATTGATGATTGGTGCCCGCATATAAACAATATAGAAGGCTAACCTGGCTAACAGAGATAGTTTTAGGAGTATAATTGGTGGGGAGTGGCAAGATGTGCGTAAAAATAATTTTCAAATTTTGTGTGGCAACATACTAAATTACCGGGGTTGGGGGGTAGATTAATGGAATATTTCCTCTTCAAATACTTATACTAAAAATCCCTCTCCTTACATCATTAACACTACACTTGTAACAAGTCATAAAACACAGTAAAGTTATGAATGAAATGTAATTAGAAAAAAAAAATGCTGACATAATTGTTTTTTTTTTGGTTCACAGGCTGCCATATTACAACAAACGGCCGAATATATCTACCAGCTAGAACAGGAGAAAACACGACTTTTGTCTCAGAATTGCCAGTTAAAGCGAGTTATCAATGTTCACGAGGGTGAGACTAGCTCCTCTGCGCCAAAGAAGCGCAAGGTGGAAAGTGGTAAGGAGGCTCATACCAGCGATGATACAGCAGCACCTCAGGAGCCCGCAAAGTACAAGATTGTCATCTCGTCCTCGGGAGTGGTTTGTGTCAACGAATCATCTGCAGATGAGGGTATTGGTAGCATGTCACCTGAGCCCCTGGATGGTGAACAGAGTCCTGAGTCATTAAGGAAGGAGATGATTGAACTGCGCATGCAGCTAGACCGTGAGAGGAGGTTGAGACTTCAACTTGAGGATCAAGTGCGCAGCTTGGAAGCTCAGTTATACCCAGAGAGGATTCGTGAGATTACACAGCAAGTCCAACTTCAGTACCAGCAAATCTTACCTGACGTAAGTGGAATTACTGATATATAGTACTTATTATTATTATATGCATTTCAAGGCTCGTAGTAAAATAGTATAATTAGAAGGAAAACAAATGGTAATAATATTTAAATAGATAATACATTTTCTAATGCTTTGATTTCTTATTGGTTACTATGCAGGGTATGGACTCAAGTGAGAGTGGTGGAGAAGGTGGCAGCAAGTCAGACAAGCTAGACGCCATTCCTCAGACTGTGGAGGAGGAATTCCTGCAAGTGAGTCCTCCACCTTCACCGTCAGCACCTACCATCATAGCCATTGAGGATCCTCTGCATGACTCCCTACAGGACCGACTACCAAGCGTTCTTGAGGCTGCAATCAAAGCAGAGCCTAAGGTTGAGGTGGAACCTGCACCACGCATACCTACACCTACTTCCGGGGGAGAAGACGGGGTGCAAGCAAGGTAAGCATCTTCATGTACACATTTGAATCTAGAAATCTTGCTACTTTTTCAATTTATTGAAGTGCGGTATAATAAAAAAATATATGTAAACATTTGAGTGAAGTGCTTGTGATTTATTTCAAATTAAGTAGAAAAAAAAGAAAACAGAATTTTAATAGAATGTTAACTTTGTTGCAGGCTATATGCACCAAGCACATCTCGTCAAAACCTTGAAACAATTGTGGAAGCAATTCGTCACCTGGAAGGTGATCACCTCTTCAGTGATGAGCCATCTCCTCAACAAGATGTACCTCTTGCTCTAACAACAGGCACAAGTCGCATGTTGAAGGTGGAGGTGAGCCCTATGGATCTAGGCTACAGGCCGGCTACCACTGCCACTGTGCTACGTACAGGCAGTAACCAGATCATTCTACCTGCATCTGCTCTACTGGGAGCATCCGCAGCAAATCAGCAACATCGTCCTGGCGTGATAGTGGTGAAACATACGTGAGATGGGGCTCCCATGAGTGTCAATCTCTCACAGTATAACCACAGACTGTAGTGATTACAGAGCAGTGTGAGATCTAGAACACTTAAACTTACGTCATCTTAGTAGCAGCACAAAGCACACAAACTTCAACACTGCTGTATACAATTGTAATAATATTGAAGTTTTATTATTTTTATTTTATTTTTAAATTTTTGACTTGAATACTGAAAGATTTGTTTCCTCCTCAATGATAATTTATTGCAGTTTTCTATAATGTTTAAATTGATTTTTGTGTGCTTTAAAAAGGCTTAACAATTATTTGGTTCCCATATTATGTTTTGTTTTTTTTTTAAATATATATAGTTATTTTAAATGTCAATTTGTGTTAATTGCTAATACGTACACACACATAAAAAAAAAAACTATTTACGTTTAAGATTTTCTTTTTCACTATCCAATTTTGATTATGTAAATATAATATAATTAGACATGTATAATAAGTTTTAAGAAAAGGTCGTATTTTAAGATTTTTTTTTTTTTTTTTTTTTTTTTCTTTAGATTGTTAAAATAAGCCATATAGTGTGGCTTTGACAAATTGATATGTTATAAATATTTTTTCCTCTAATTTGTAGCTATTAGTTTTCTGCTATGTGTAAATGTTGTATTGACGAAAGACTGTGTGAGAGAAAGTAGTTCAAGAGCCATTTCCAGCAGTTGGGTTGTGGAGTAGCTAGTTATTATGCACTTTGCAAAATATGAAGCATAAAATTAAAGAATTGTAGTTATTATCATTTACATTTATCACAGTTTTGCAATATATATATATTTTTTCTTTAATGAATGTGTTCCTCTACATTATTTTCTGCTTCTTTATCATACTTCGCAGCTGTTTTGGTGAATTTGTGCTTTCTTAAAAATCATTAAGGTATAAATGTGAGAGGAAAACATGATGTATAATGTATATAAACAAAAGTAATAATAATTAAAAGATTAAGTAAAGAAGAAAAAAAAATGATCTTTTTTCGTGAATTCAAAGTAATATTATGATATAATCACTAAAAATGGTTCCATGAGGGAACAGTACTGATACTTTTTAAGCCATTCAGCATCATAGTGTTAAAAAAAAATTAAAAAAATATATATATATGAAGAAAAAAGGAAATTCTGTTTATATATAGTAGATAGATATCTTTTTTTCTGTTTATGTAGTTCTCATTTAAAAAAAAAAAGTTTTTGGTGTTTGTGTATTTTTTAAAGAAGGGGGAAAGATTTGGGATATGGTAAGATATAGTATAATGTAAAGGTGAGGAGAGAGAAGATGGGATAGAGAGAGGAAAATGGGTATTTTTAAATATACATTTTTTTTTTTTTTTTTTTAATAATGACTTTAATTCTAAGTGTGTAATATTATATATAAATAAATCTACTCACAATAAATTTCATTGAGAAAATGTAAAACTGCCAGTATAGTAAAAGAAAAGAAAAAGCAAACTCTATAAGAAAACACCCTCAAAACAACTATGAATAGCTTAAATAAAATAAAATTTTATTCTCTGGGAATGTTGTAATCAGCGGACTCACCTATTTAATAAAGAATCTATGAAAATCATTTTTTTCATCATCCATATAATGGATGTTTTTACATAATACATTATTTTTATGCCATAATATGTGACACTTTATGAGTTAGTCTAAAAGAAAAAGAATTACTATTTTTACTAACTTGTAATGAATCACACTAAATAATATAAAATTAAAAATCGTAAAAGGGAAATAAAATATTTTTTTCCCTTTTTTGCGAATTAACTCGTCGGAAGACTGAAGGAAAGTAATTAAAAAAAAAATGTCCTACGATTCCTTTTTATAAAACCCTGTACACATATAATTTTTTCTTGCAAAAGAATATAATTAAGAATACATGTTATTATCTGTCATACATTTTTAACTCTGATAGTAATAAAAAAATGAAAAATTTTATTTGTTTTTATGCAAACTTTCAATGCAATTAGCAAAGTATGTGTAAAATAATGGTAAAATAGTAATAAATAGTTGAATCATGTAAAAATTACTGATAATCATAATTTAAAATGCTAAATCTTATTCAATTTTTTTTATTCTTTTTCATATAGATTTAAGCAAATTTAGTGGATGTCTGGGGAAAAAAAGGGTGCAAAAGGGAGAGCATATGACTGCAGTAAAATTGCTTGCCTCATGTTTTATAAAAGCAAAATGTGCAATTGCTGGATAATTGCACACAAAAAGAAAAAAAATGCAATTTTTACTTTTGAGTTGGCATTTTTGTTTAAATTGAACCATAAAAAATATATTGAAAAAAAAAAAAAAAAAGAGAGAGAAAGAGAAAAAAAATAAATAAAAAATAAGGACTTGAGACCATCTTCCAAAACGTACCTGCTATTCACAGTATTCATGTTCTTTGACTAAATGATGAATGGATAAAATGAAACAAAACAAAACAAAAATACTGTTTGTTTCTTCTAATTTTTATTAAATATATTATCAATTAAAAATTGTAATTGTGTCCTGATTAAAAGTTGTTGGGTAAAAAAGAAAAAAAAAAGATTTATGACGAAATTTTCAAATAAATCCATAAAAGTATATTGAATAGGAATTTAACTTTGTGCTTCTTAAATTATTAAATAACCATCACTCTTTGAAATATTGTAGTTTTTTGAGCACATAGAGTGTATTTATTTCTGAGTAGAGGTGATAATTGTTATAAAAATATCGCCAATTGTTCCTTTTTGTATATTTAGAAAGTAATCTCTTATTAGGGTATAAAAATAAATTATCAGCAAGCATTATGTTTACCTCTTTCTCATTTAAAAATAATAATAATCGTAATAAACTTGAGGGAAAGAAATATCATTTTAAATAGAAAAATATCCTTTAAAAAAAATTAACCTCTCACCCTACACCTTTTCATTTTGTAAATTTCTTGATTTTTAAGTTTGTTTTTTTGCTGTGATGTAAAATGGGATGGTGCGTGTATTGCTCAAGCTCTCAGATAACCACTTTTTACATGTTTTAAGACACTTTAAACATATAATAATAAAAATATTATTATTATGTGTATAAAATTACACTTACATATAAATTAAATTTGTCAGTTGCTGTGTAGAATAGTAACAAAACTTCTGACATAAATATATATTAATTATATATATAAAAATTTAAAAATATATATATATATATTCTTCATTCTACTATACTTGATACTTTTTTTCTTATGTTCTCTTTAGATTTATTGTATTATAATTGTCATAGTTTATATTATGCATAAATAAAAATTGTGATGATTTTTCAATCATTACTATTATATAGCTTTTGTAAACATTATTCTTAGATCAAGCTGTAACTTTTAAAATATGTTATCTAATGATAAATTTTTGACAAAATAAAATTAGGGTTTTAGTTTTATAACATGTATTAAATGGCACTATATGAATAGTTTTTTAAATAAAAATAAATCTGCTTTTGATCTAAGGATAATGCATAGATAATCAGGCATTAATTTTCACCAGCATGTGCAAGATAAGCTAATATTTTCTTTTATTATTATTTATAGTTTGTAATATGTGTTTGCACATAAATTGTCTTATTGATCAATTCAATTATTATTTTTATTTTTTTTTATTGAGTATTTTAGACATAGATATAATCTATATAAATGTTCTTTTATTATCACTTGCTGGTAAAAATTATAATTGCCACTTCTTACATACATAAAGTTACATATTATATATATTTAAAACTACAAGATATATAAAAAAAGCAATTTATAATCTAGAATGGAACCTTGCAGTGAACTTAGTAATTAATAAAAATCTTGCTACACACATCTTCTTAGGGTGGGAGATTTCATGTATACAATTTTTTCCATTTTTTTAAAAAATGAAAAATACCTTGTTGATTTTTAACACCATTATTATTTTTTTTTTTTTCCTTAAAAAAATATTTAAGTAGATAAATTGTTACATGTATAAGAGAAAAATTCTATTTGCATTTTTTGTTTTAACAATACACAGATAACTTTGCCTATTTACAAAGTAAGACCCTTTTTTTATGCAAAAACTCAATCTATTCTAATCATACGCATTTTTACTTGATATGGAAATAGTTAAGAGCATACCAATAAATATCTTAATCAGTAAATAAAATTTTGCATTTTATTATATTAAATGTTATTTAAACATTATTTGTTCAGCAAATATACTTGCAATTTTGTATACTTATTGGAAAAGAAAAAGGGTTTTAGTTTGTTTTTATTCCATTGCTTCACTTACTATTATTGAATGTCAAAACCAGTTTAACTATATAAATGTAAATATTATAGTTACAAAATTATCTTTGGCGAAATCTCAATGTTAACTTCGAACTATTGTTACTTCTAGTATATACATTTTTTTTTTACCTGATTGGCTTCTTGGATTATCTAAAAATGTAATTATATATAGTAATTGCGAATAAGCTATGTTAATAAATACGATAATTTTATATTTTTTTTCCTCTAATATTGTAAAAGGTACACATATTAATGAACATTTAATAATAAAACTTCCTTAGAAATATATCTTTGTAGTACGTTTTCATTTTATCATAAATTTGGGCAAGCAACCCTTAATTTATTTCTCCTATATTCATATGTGGAAACATTTAAACCTTGCATATACTTATTGATTATTAAAAAATTAAATAATAATCAAATTTTGGAAATCAACATTGCATCATAATGAAAATATTGTAAATTTGTAATTTGGTAATTTTGTATTATTATTATTTTTTTAGTACAAACAAAGAGGGGCAAAAATGTATTGTATTATAAAAGAAGGTATTCAGGTTTTGATGATAATTATTATTGTGTATAGCTCTTCATTTTTCTCATTTTTTGTGGCTTCATCTTTATGTTGCTTGTAAAATCAGAAAATGTCATTAAATAAACAAAATTCATTCTATAATGCTGCATTTTTTTTTTATTGTCAATGTTAATAAAAGAGGCTTTTGTCTTTTTATTATTATTGCTTTTTTCTAGGCTTATATATAGAGTATAATAATATAGTATAGATATTATCCAAAGCAAAAACTAAATTTGATATAACTGAATTACAGTGCAGTACATGAGGAGAGGGTAAAAGAAGAGGGAAAACAAATATGTTATCTAATAGAACAAATTTTTTGTGTTCAGACTTTTTTTTTTTTTTTTTTTTAGATCATCTTATTTTGATATCAGACGCAGCAAAAATGTAATGTTTTTATTACTATTAAGTAGACAACCAGATTCTTCGAGCTAAACGATGGTCACGCAAAAAAATTTATTTCACATATATATAGACTATTAATTGCTTGCCATATTGTGTTATTGTGCTACACCAGCCCCAATCCCAGTCTAGACATTGTCTTATCGACAGGTAAGGACTTTCCAATCAATGGAAAAGCACACACGGGTCGGTCACAGCCTAAGTACACAGCCCGGCATTCGCCATGACAGCCTAGAGAAACCGTGGAAACGTCTAGGCAGGCTGGTCGGTGCAATCACATCAATCATGTACCTCCTGAATGCCGTGCGTCGTCATGGAATATGCATGTAAACATGCATCATGCAACGTGTTGTGCTCTCACACGTCACGTATGCACCCAGGCATTGACTCGAACTTCTACTCGGTGCGAGGAGTACAGAGATACGATCCGAGCTGGTTACGAGTCAGAGTTAGGATATGATGTTATAGTAGAGTCAGAGTTTATATATATATATATAATATATATATATATAATATATATATATATATATATATATATATATATATATATATATATATATATATATATATAATTAATAATTACACATCATACACAAATACACACACACGCGTAGGACTCAGGGCATTTTTCCTAATTTGAGATTTTCAAATTTTTCGCACCATGACAACGATATGAAGAACGATATATTTTGTGACGTCATGTTTATTTTGATGACTTTTTTTTTTGCATGTGATTAGGTGAAGAAGTTATAAGTTACGTATACGTACAAATATCGTTCTCACTTTTTAGCCAAAATAAAGCTATAGAAAAAAATCTACATTATGGGATCCTCATCTAAAAAACATAAAAGTGACAAAACTAAAGATTCTCGCAAAAGGAAACATAGGAGTAGGTCTAAATCACCAAATGAACGTCTTGTTCGACCAGTTGAGTTGGAGAAGGTAGAGCGAGAGAAGGACAAGGAACGTGAAAAGCATCGTCATAGTAAAAAGCATCACAAAGACAGAAAACGAGAAAAGTCTTCACCAACATCCCGAGAAAAAAATGGAGATTTTATTGGTCGTCCCCTTAAAGCTGGAGATTCTGACAGTGAAGGTAAATTTTGACCTAATCAGTGTAAACTTTTTACAGGCTACATATGTAATGATCATACAGTACAGTATTTCATATGTACATTTGTACACATTGCAAATGAAACATACTCAAAAATACTTACAGATCTATGTTTGTATAACTAGTAAATAGCATATGTAGAGCATTGGTTCACAGAAAATAATAAAATTCAGCATTTGTTTATAAGCTTCGTAGAAAGGGCTTTGCAAATGTATGTATATACATATATATATATAATCATATTCAAGCATACCGGTACTTTTTACTTAAAGTATAATTTCGAGGCACTATATTATTTGAAAATAAATTGTTCGTGCCATTAATTGATATTTAATCATATCATATAAATATGTTATGTTTATGCATACATACATACAGTATGATGTATGTACATGTACAGTATACCTCTAATTGTTAGCAAATATTTACTATCTTCACACATATGTGCATATATCATATCCCTTTATTTTAGCTTAATATATTTACAAAAGTAAATCGCATAAGAAATAGTGTCCAGTATGCATATTGCATAACTTTTGTATACATATATACAGTACTGTACCTTTTGGTACAGCACGTCTGATATACATATATACCGGTACATATGTAATTTATAGTTAGTTATGTATGTATGTACATTACATACTATGTACGTATATGATGAAAAGAAAGATTAGCTACTGTTTCATATGGTATTCTGCTATATAGTCATTATAGTCATATTATTTATGAGGTTCACTCGATTAACATTGTAGACGGTATAGAGCCTCACCTGAGTTTTATATAGAGGTGGGTGGGTGGTTCAGTTATATAGTGAGATAGGGCAGGGTATGGGTATGATCGTTGCATGCTGATTATCATTTTAGCATGGATCCTTTGTTGGTATGACATAATTATACCAAGTGGTGTTCATGTATGGATTTTTTGCTCATTTTAGTACCAATATTTATATAATATATCTCTCATCTGGTAAAACTCATTGGTATAATACGTAATTAAAATTGTTTATGTACTGTACACTCCCCCCGAATAAATCTGACCGGTTGTGTTAAAGTTTCCTCATATATTTAACATTTGGAGACATGAAATCGGTCAGATTTATTCAGGGGGAGTGTACATATAACATTATATATACGCAGTCCAAACAAATTATTTGAACTTTGTAATTTTTGTATTGAAGTTCTGGTACAGTATGCATAATTAAATAAAATCCATTTGTGATCACCAATGAATTTGGAAGACTGTAATTTTGCCTGCTGTTTTGTCCATGTTTTCAGACGTATAAGCCTTGGTGAGGCCTCTCAAGAAAACCTGCCAAAGCTAACAATAATTACAGGCCACAAGGTACAGTATAATAGAACTACGAAGATGGAAGAAATGTCTTATCAGGCACAATAGAAAATTCTAGATTATCTACCTAGATCTAACTGCTTTAAAACAAAAATAAAACCAGAGATGTTTCAAATCCCTAGGTATCAAGTATTCTGACCAAATTATTTCTATATTGTTGAAAAACTCATTAAATAACAATCGGGCAATCGTAAGCTCTCAACAAGGAAAAATATTAAAGAAATTTCTTATGGGGCTGGAATACTTGGGAACTTCTAGTGTGCTTAAGAGATGTGTTTTATCATCATTAAAAAGTGTTAATTGTCAGTTAGTGTTAGTGTCAGGTTAAAGTGTTAAAAATTAGTTAATTCATCCAGTCCAAGGGGTCCAAGTACTTTATAAGTTTTGATAATTTCATCACTGATAATTTAAGGAGTAATTATTCCTGTTAGTAAAGGTAAAACATATCCACCACTACAGCAAAAAACAACAGTGTATCCCAATTGACTCTCATGTTATAACTGAGGTAGTGATACACACACGTGATCATGATATCATGGCTGATGTGCTTATTTGTCACGCAGAAGATTAGCTTTCAATACCAAGCCTGTGTTTGGTGATCTTGCTGGCCATCTAGTAGATGTTTGGTGTTGAATGGTGATGTCTCAGTGTGTATCAGGGTGTTTTTTGCTAATGTGGTGCAGGGACAGGTAACACAGTTTGACCGCTGGTTCATAGTGTTAAGTACAGCTCTGATAAGATAAAATAAGGTTCATGCAGTAAAGGTGTGGTATTATGAGCTTAGAGGAGTGCAGTGGTTGGTAAGCCACAGCTTATAACCAATTTATTGGAAATAATTTGTCCTGACTCACCCCTGTAAGGAGATTATGACATCAAATATGTATCTTGGTTTTAGATTTTGACCATAAAAAAAAATATATATACTATTATAGGAGATTAAAAGATTTAGCATTGTTAATGCCAATGTTGATGACTGGATCAACTAACAATAAGCATAACTTATGAAATCCTAATAAAGGAAAACTGGAAGTTCTTAATGTATAATACTGGTAGCCAGGGCCGGCTTGGGAGCTAAAAGCCCGGTCCGGGAGAAAAAAGAAAAGGCCCGCATCCCAACGGGGGGTCTGGGGGGCGCCAGCCCCCCAGTTTGCGCCGCAGGTGAAATTTTTTTAAAAGGGGGCGTGTCACGTCGATTTTTGGCTAATTCTGAACTAAATTTTTATTTTTTCACTCTTCCAGAGAAATTAAATTAAAAATTATTCCTTAGCAAGCTTTAAATATTTAGAGAACAAAAATGGATAAATAATAGAAGAAAAATATACTTCTTCATTAAAGAAATACTTTTATGTGTTTATGTTAGAAATTATTAAGATAAAAAAATGCAAATAAAAAAGTGAAAAAAAAAAAAAAAAAAAAAAAAAAGCAAGAACGTATAATATATGTAAGTTTATATAATTAGAGCTATGAAAAGTTTGCTTTTTTTAGAATGGTTGACTTTAAGCCCGAGTTATGCTTGAAATCTTAAATCCGAAAAATAAGCTACAACTTGTTAAAACTTGATATTTGAGCAGATATTCAAAAATGAGCTCTCGAACCTATAGCAAAAAAAGCCCGCTTTTCATTGTATACAAAAATAATGATTGTTATTAAAGTCAAAAGTCGTAAATTATAAATTAAAAGAAAATGTATAATAATAAAAAATAAAAAAAGCTTTAAAATTCTAAAGAAATTTGCACGATGGGTTGAACTGGGGCTGGGTCGTTCTTGAGCTGAAAGCTCATAATAACCCAGGTCTATTTTTTTAAATTTTTTTTAAGGGTACCCTAAGATTTTGGCCCGGGTGGGAGCTCGAACCGGTTTAAATTGCAGCTACAATATTGTACACATATTATAAAAAAAAAAAAAGGAGAAATAATGCTGATGTGAGCCATTGAATTCAGCGCGCGTGGGGCTTAAATCGTTTAAAAGAAAAAATTAATATTAAATTGAAAAGCTTTCAAAATTATAATAATATACAAGAAGTAAAGGGAAGAAACAAAAATACGACAGGTTTAAAAAATACATTATAATTAAAAGTGACAATTTCAGGAAACAACGATGATCTTTCTTTTTTTTAAAACAAAAGTAAAATAAAAAAATTAATAAAAAATGTGCGAATTTTTTCACATCAACTTTACACTTCATTTTCTTTTCCTTTTCTTTTCTTTCTTTTTCTTTTTTTCTTTTTTTTTTTTTTCTTTTTTTTTTCTCTTTCTCTTTTTTTCCCCCAAAATAAAAGGCCCGCAAAAGCAAAGGCCCGGTCCGGGATCCGGGACTAAGGCCTTATGCCAAGCCGGCCCTGCTGGTAGCAATAGTTTTAGTTTTAATATGTATAGTTTTCAAAATGTTGTACACATTAAAATTATATAGGTGTAGAACACCTTGAACAAAAAAGTTGCGTAATATCCTAACAAACCTGAAAATCAACGTTGCTTTGGCCGGAGTCATTGATTTTTAATTTATTTTCCATTCACAAAATGCTGCTGCCGGTCACTGACGTCACAGCTCGCCCGGTTTACTTGCACGTAGACCAGGCGAGCTGTGACGTCAGTGACCGGCAGCAGCATTTTGTGAATGGAAAATAAATTAAAAATCAACGACTCCGGCCAAAGCAGCGTTGAATTTCAGGTTTGTTAGGATATTACGCAACTTTTTTGTTCAAGGTGTTCTATGTTTTATTTTATTTGAACTAGGTACGGTAGGTCATGTTATGTAAAATGACAATAGTATCCCCCCCCCCCCCTCCTATTTTTAATGTACGAGATTATTAAAAAAAATTGAGAATGTCATCTCTATGACACATATATATCGGTATAAGGTTAAAGGTTCAAAGCTTCTTGCATTATTTTTGTTCAGGCTAGTTTACAAATACTGTTCCTTTTGCACTTAAAATGTACATGTACACGTGTAGACAAAAGTTTTTCAACAATCTGTGTAGGCTACCCACAATCACACTATGCTATCTTAATGAGAAAACGCAGCAACCACCACAACCTTGTTTAGAAACTTTTGTTTAGAGGCGAACATTTTAAAAGATTAGATAATGGGCATTAGCAGAAAAAAAAGGACGTTTATTATTATAAATTTGTCTAAAACACATAAAAGTGTATCTAGTTTTACTCATCATAATTTTGCTGACCTCAGCACAGTAATTTTTACAAACAGCACTAAGAAGATGGTTCCGCAATTCTAAACAATAGATAGTTAGTGGGAGTGTGTCATTTTCCACAGTTCCTGTGATAGGCTAAAACGTTACACTGGTAACATTTATTTCTGCAAAGTATTTATACTTCAAATTCAAAATTGTTTATTTAATTTCTTTCTCCTACAGTCAAAACAATGCATATATGCCAAGGTTAACCTGTACAGTGGAGTAGGAAGGCAAGGGTCAGAAAATATAGCTCATCAGGTTGTGTGGTCATGCTAGAGCTTAAGCCTACCCCTGACAGGTATGAGAGAACTTGTTCAAAGAGAATATCAATTATGTTTCTTCTTTTTACATTCACGTTCCTTTTTACACCTCATTAGAGCTTCAAGAGGGGTAATGTAACAATGTAATGGGGTTATGTTACAATGTAATGCCTCTCAATGTGTAATGCAATACCTCTTGAATATATTTGTTTCTTGTTCCTACACACAGGGAATACCATTAGTACAATGTGCATCATCTTGTTTTTAGACACAGTCCATTCAATTTTGTAGATAATATAATATGATCATGTTAATTAAGTCTGTGAACCAATGCAAACATAAAACTGTATAATCCCCTAGTTTTCTAGATGTTACTCATTGTTGTTTAAATATTTTACTAACCACATATTTTGTGTTAGATGGTGGTATTGTGGCACCGCCGCCTCCTAAGATCTCCCGTGCTCGGAGTCCTCCACCACCTCCAATAATATCCACATCAGCTAATTCTGATAAATCCCTCTCCATTGAGGAAACCAACAGACTGCGAGCTAAACTTGGGCTTAAGCCCTTACAGGAAGGGCCTTCTGGTGCAAACAGTGATGCTCCAGCCAAAACTGCAGAGGAACTTATGGGAGGCAAGGATATGGGAGAATTTGTTCATAAACCTGCAGGTATGTGTCCGTATCAACTTAAAAATGTTTAGCATAAATCTTTTTTTTTTTTTTTTTTTTTTTTTTTTTTTTTTTTTTTTTTTTTTTTTTTTTTTGTACTTGTGCTACTGATTGAAATAATGTTTTATAAATTATTTGTAATGCCAGAAAAGTAATAATAACTATATCTATAATTTGATGAATGGGAAAGAAACTATCAAAGTTAGATATGATAAAACCAAAAGGAAACCAACAAGAACCGTACTATTGGGAAGATATATCCAATATTTCAGTAAACATTTTGCTAGCACAGTGATATTAAACACATTGGTATCTATTAGCACAATGAAACTATAAGCACAACAGACTTACGAAGACACACACATACTTCGTTTCTCTTGGAGTATTGTGGTACTAGTTACCAATGTGTTTCATATCTCTCTGCTAGGAAGATTTTCACTGTAATATTGGTCATCACTTCATTATGGTAAGGCCTGTGCTGCTTTCTGAATTTACTGTTATTATTTACTGACTTCAAATACATACATGTATATCTTCATAGATGTCGATTAAAAACTTCTTCAAATTTATGTTCATCTGTATAGAAAACTTCAGTGCTAAGAAAAAGGAGGAGAAACTGCGTAACAGACTGCAAGAGAGACGTGAGAGACGTGCAGTGGAAGCCAAGCTAGCAGCAGTGAAGCGTCTTGGAGAGGACTCTGATGATGAAGACTCTGCAGCAGCGTGGGTGGAACGTAGTAGGAAGATACAGGAGGAGAAAGATAAAGCAGCAAAGAGAGTGAGTAACACAATGTCCATCATTTATTTTAGTAGCATTATTATAAGTAGCACCAAATGTGCATATAGTATGTAAGTGTTTTGACTTTTTCTGTCTGTTAATGAACCTTGACGAATACGATGTGTATTGTATACGATTGAAGGAAAGAGAGAAATAAAGAAATTTTGAATTTGAATTTACTTTCATTTACAGTGTACAGTATTGTACTTTTAATTCTTCAGTAATGTGAGAATTCATTCATTTCATATTGCTAAATATTTCTGCAGAAGAAAATGCTAAAATCAGTAATTCAATTTAACAACTTAAAAATAATTGAATGAGGAACTATGAATTATAAGCTTTGTTTTATTATTTTAATTTTATTATTTAGGCCAAGATGTTGGAAGAATTAGATGCTGAATTTGGTGTGGGAGAGTTAGTCCAAGATGAATTCCAACATGATGCTAGCCAAGCTTACTCTACAAAAGATTTGAGAGGACTCAAAGTTGACCATGCAATTGTAAGTCATTTTTACTTTTATCATTGTTATCATTTCAAGACAAGAATATTTCATGTTAACTATATTATTTGTTGTAAGATTTTTTTTTTTTTTTTTTTTTTTTTTTTTCCCAAACATAATTTGATATTTCCAATTTTTGTACTTGTTGTTAATTGTATATAATATTGCAGGATAACATTAAAGAGGGTCGAGATGTGATTTTAACACTGAAAGACAAGGGAGTGCTTGATGAAGAAGATGATGTTCTTGTCAATGTAAACATCATTGATGACGAGAGATACAAAAAGGTGAGTAGTTTTGTTAATTTTTTCTTGAAACATTCAATGGCGGGTATTTGTAATTTGCCTGATTTAAGATACAAGAAATAAATTGTCCCTTACATTTGGGAGGGGGGAGGGGGGGCTTACCATTGCAATATATTTCAGTTTTAATTTAATACGGTTATTGTTAAATTCTTTTCTAATGAAGGGTGTAAATTTTTCTTTTAGAACAACGAGAGAAAGAAGCTGAAACCTAACCTACATGGCTACAATGCTTATGATGAGGAAAGTGTGGATGAATTTGGCAATATACAGAAAACTCTGCTTGGCAAATATGATGAAGAGATTGGTGAAGTGAAGAAATCAGGATTTGTTCTTGGTTAGTATAAAAATGTCAAGATTTGTATTGAGTAATCAAGAGATGTGTTGATGTTCTAATATATCTTTGTGTATGCTTAGGTAATGATGCTGAAGTTGAAAGAAAGAAAAAGGAAGTAATGGCAGTGAAGGAAAGACTACAGAAGAAAACTCTTTTGTCTCTTGCAATGCCAGAATTACAGCTAGCTGCTGAGTACTATACACCAGATGAAATGGTCAAGTTTAAGAAGCCAAAGAAGAAGGTAAATCTTCTATTATTTGCATATTACATCATTAGTCCTAACTCTTATTGATTAATAAAGGAAGAGCTGTTTAGAAGCTGATTCAGCGATTTCGCTTACATCCGTTTCGTACTGCGACGTACTGTGTATGAGTAGTAAGTGAAAATGGAAGCAGGTGTGAGCAAAATCGTTTAAAGTCTGCTTCAAAACAGTTGTTTCTTTACTAGTCAATTGCTTGTATTGATACTCATTAGCTGAATGATATAAAAAGATTTGATCACAGTGTGTTTGTAAGCAACAGCTAATTTCATATCCCTTCCCCCCCCCCCTTTCTTTTCAAATCTTTTTATCAATAAACTATTGCAAATATATTTTTCCTTAATTATCACATGTTAATTTAAAACTATAATTTTGTATTGACAGGTACGTAAAATTAGGAAGAAAGTTTTGAAGGCCAGTGATCTAGAGACCGCAGAAGTTGGTAGCAGTGCACAAGATCATGCAACAAGAGCCAAGGAGCGCTCCAAGATGACAACAAGTGGTTTTAAACCAGTGGAGGAGGATGACAGTCAAAGCCAAGAGGAGCATCAAGCCACAAGAAGAGAACCACTCGTAGATTCTGATGATGATGTAATGGATGTGGATGATTTACCACGTAAGTATTCAGTCAATAGCAAAGAATTTCAATACAAGGAAATCTATACTGTGTACTTTTGTTTTTACAGTTAATGAGCACCACGTAAATGTGTTATTATTTATTTATTGCAGCCCCAGTAGATCTAAGTGATGTCAAGCTGGAGCCAGATGAATTAGATTCAGAACTCCAGGCTGCTCTACACAATGCAAGGAAAACCAAGCAAACCGAAGATGTGCTTATACAGTCTGTTGCAGAGAGGGTAAGATACGATAAAACAACTTAAATCTCAATTTTTCTCATTAAATAGTTAGTGACAAAGGTTTCCATGACGGACAATATCCGGCATTCATTGCACTTACTAAAAAAAAAACATTGTCTATGTTTAATGATATTATTAAAATGCTTTGTTAGGTCAAAAGAATATTTATTTTTTAATGTTTGAATACAGGTTGCCACCAGTGTACTGAGAATAAAGCAAGAAGAAGAAGACCAAGAACTTGCAGCAGGTGGAAACATAACACTCAATGCCACTGCAGAGTTCTGTCGTACTCTGGGAGACATTCCTACTTATGGACTAGCAGGAAACAGAGATGAAGATGCTGAGGAACTCATGGTCAGTATTTATTGGCTGAAAGGCTTGTAATATTTATGAACCTCATCATAATTTATGTTTTTATATTTGCAGGACTATGAGCGTGAGATGACAGAGGAGCGCAGACGTCAAGAGGAGGAGCGTACACACCGAGGTGCGTGGAATGAAGTGGAGGTTGATGAAACTCCTGCTGAAATTGCTCCTCCTGAAGCACCAATCTTAGACGAAGAGCCAGACGTAGGCATGGGAGTGGCAGGCGCACTTAGACTTGCAGTCAGCAAGGGATACCTGGAGAAGGAAACCTACAACAGACCCTCTGCTTCTCGCATGCACCATTTGCAAGCACAGAACTATTCTATTGAAGATAAAACTCACATGTAAGCTTGCAGAATGATATCCTTAGCTTTCCCCCCCCCCCCCCCCCCCCTCCCGGTTTTTTAATAAAGCATGCAAACAAAAATAATAATACCTAATAAAAAAATAATAATACCTAATAAAAAAATAATAAAAAAAAAAACTTAAAAATGTAAAATTTTATTTTCTTGTTTTAGTAATGGTAGTGCTCATTTTTGTGTTATATTTGCAGTGATGATGACAAGTTTGGGCGCCGTGAGCGATATGCAGGACCCACCACAGATTTCAAGGAGAAAGATGGCTTCAAGCCTAATGTCAAACTTGACTATATTGATGACGATGGAAGAGTACTCAATGCTAAAGAAGCTTTCAGGTACATCTTAAACACTATTATTTACATACCCATATACATATCATGACGCCATAATCCCTTTCAGGGTAGGTTAGGACGAATCCTTTCTAGTAAGAGGGCTTACAATGATCTGTGGCTTACCAGACCACAGGCTCCCCACTAAAAAATTTTTAAAAACAAATTTATTTTTCTAACTCCTACTGACTAATGTAACATAATATATGGCTTGTAATATTAACATTTGTGTTGTTTCTTCAGATATTTGTCACACAAGTTCCATGGTAAAGGTCCTGGTAAAAATAAGGTGGAGAAGAGAATGAAGAAGGTTGAACAAGAAGTGGTGAGTTGAAATCATTCTTTACTGTCAAATCTAAGTGTTGATCACTAAATCAATTAAAATGACATGAAAGTGCTTTTACAAATATATATGGATTTTCAATGTTTTGTTGCAGTTGATGAAACAAATGAGCTCTACAGACACACCACTTGGAACTCTAAATATGTTACAACAAAAGCAAAAGGAGACTCATTCTGCTTATGTCGTTCTAAGTGGCAGTAAACAATTGCAGTCGTAAGTATCTTATCTTTATACAAACCAATGTAACTCTATAAAGTAAGCATGCATTTCGTTCATCTTTTGCAATTTTTAATTTTTATTTTTATTTATTTTATTTTTTTTTTTTTTCGTTTTGATGGTTTGAAAATATTTGTACGTAAAATTTGTTTGAAAATTTTAACTTTTATAGGAAGTAGATCCTGGTGATCAGACTAAATCACAAAAGATGGACAAAATATCCTTTCAGTAACTTTGTAACTATGCTATGACTTTTGTATTTTGTATTTTCGTTGCATATATTTTAATTTTAATTCTATTTTCAGGATATCCAAGCCCAAGATGTAAAAAGAAACAACAAAGAATTTTTTTTTTAATAAATGCATTATACAAAATAATAGTGCAGAATCCATTTTAGCAATTTGCATATTTTAATCTCAGATTTAAATCCATATTTAAAATTATTTGTAAAATATCATGTAAAATATTATAAATTCTTAACTGGGTTATATAACAGTAAAAAAAATGCCTTATTGTATGCTTGCTTTAATTTTTTAATCAAGTCTTAACATTATGCGTATTAGGAAAAAACCATCGCGGTTAGTATTAATAAGTTTAAAAAAATATTTAGAAAATAGTTGGTAGAGATTAGAGCACGCTGAATTGAAAATTAATAAAACGCGAAAATTCTCTAATTTAAATAGTAAATTGGGACTAGGGATCAAATATTCTAGCTTTAGCTAGTTAAAAAGTAGACGTTAAAGGGATGGAGGTATAGTGTCAAAATAAAATACAATGTGCCTAGCATCTCACGTTCTCACACTACGTCAAAGACACAACATTATAAAACAGCATCAGACTTACTCTTTGCCTTAGACCGGTTTCGTCCTTTACCTAGGACTCATCAGTAAGGCTCGGCAGAGAGCTCTGTACAGCTAGAGATGGCTCACACCACATCTGCTAACTGACTGAGCTGAGGAAGCAAGTGGCAGTCGCGTTTATATACGCGATGCCCCCGCAGCTGCACGCGCTGATTGGTTAAAATCGCGCGCGCAAACTCGGCTTGCTGTTTAAAACCTCTCATCCTCACACTGTAATATAAAATCGTGTCTAAGAGGGGTGTAAGACAGGCAGCCAGCAAGCAATAGTGTCCTCCCTCACTTCCCAGAGTTCCCCAACTCTAGAAAGATCGCGAGAACACTACGCCTACCGACTGCACAGTATCGTGATTCACGCTAGTTACATCGCTTTATATGTTGACACTGGGGTAGGAAAAGCAAAAAGGAGATAGAGTAGGAGAGATAGAATAAATATTATGCGCTTTGGCATATATAGTTTAATTAATTTAGTACGTGCTCTTATTGACGTTGGCAAGTAAAAGGGCCGAATAAAATAAAAATGAAAGAATATTATTTACAAAAGCTTAAAATTAAAACAAAAAGATCGACTTGGCGATAATATGCGTATTAGGAAAAAACCATCGCGGTTAGTATTAATAAGTTTAAAAAAATATTTAGAAAATAGTTGGTAGAGATTAGAGCACGCTGAATTGAAAATTAATAAAACGCGAAAATTCTCTAATTTAAATAGTAAATTGGGACTAGGGATCAAATATTCTAGCTTTAGCTAGTTAAAAAGTAGACGTTAAAGGGATGGAGGTATAGTGTCAAAATAAAATACAATGTGCCTAGCATCTCACGTTCTCACACTACGTCAAAGACACAACATTATAAAACAGCATCAGACTTACTCTTTGCCTTAGACCGGTTTCGTCCTTTACCTAGGACTCATCAGTAAGGCTCGGCAGAGAGCTCTGTACAGCTAGAGATGGCTCACACCACATCTGCTAACTGACTGAGCTGAGGAAGCAAGTGGCAGTCGCGTTTATATACGCGATGCCCCCGCAGCTGCACGCGCTGATTGGTTAAAATCGCGCGCGCAAACTCGGCTTGCTGTTTAAAACCTCTCATCCTCACACTGTAATATAAAATCGTGTCTAAGAGGGGTGTAAGACAGGCAGCCAGCAAGCAATAGTGTCCTCCCTCACTTCCCAGAGTTCCCCAACTCTAGAAAGATCGCGAGAACACTACGCCTTAGAGAATTTTCGCGTTTTATTAATTTTCAATTCAGCGTGCTCTAATCTCTACCAACTATTTTCTAAATATTTTTTTAAACTTATTAAAGTCTTAACATTATTTGATTAAAAGAAAAAAAGATAAAAAATAAACTTTGTTTTGATTCTCAAGGTACTTTGGAAATTACCAAATAATTATTATTATTTGGGGTAAGGATAATTATTGTGTGCCTATTAATGCAAGTTAAATTTTAAAGCAAAGGATAGATAAAATTAATGTGGAGTATATTATATTATGATTTTTCTTTTTTTTTTTACTATTATTATTTTATTTATTATACTTTGTAATGTACATTTTGACATGTCTTGTAGTTTCATCATCAAATAACAGAAATTTTACAATGAGATCAATTGGCCATGGGAATTTATAAGTTGATTAGTATTACATTTAGGATCATTGTCAAAAACCTGTATTTGTTACATTATGTAAACATTATTAAAAAAATTGTTTACAAAATTTAAAAAAGAAAAAAAAAAAAAAAAAGAAAGAAAGATAGTAATTGTGGTATATTATAGTTACATTTCTTTGTTTACATTCAATTTTATTATAATTATGTAACACTAAAAGATTTTGCACACGTAATTTTACATTTTATCCTTATGTGACCAGTTATAACAAGGGACTTAAAAAATTATCTAAAAGGTGCATTCACAGTAAATTGTGACTTAAATGTACATACTGAGAAAAAAAAAATGAAAGAGAAAACTCCAGCATGTGAATGTACCTTAATATTTGGGATTAGTTTTTCAATAACCGTATTAGAAAGAATAATATATTATATCAACTATAAAATAAGAATACACAGTGTGCTCCTGTCAAAGTAACATCTTGTAAATAATAAAAAAATTAAAAGGAATTATTTTCTAAGAAGTCACATATATACAGGATGTTGTAAAATGAACTGCAATTTTAAAATAGAACATCTTCATGTAATGTACCATATTATGATAAAATGCAACCAAACTTTTTTTTTTTTTTTTTTTTATTATTAGCTTAAAGTTTACTTTGCATAAACCATATAGAAATAAAACATTATAAACACATTATAAAAATATCACTGGCATTTAAATCTTATTTTTTTACTAAGTTACATAAAAATATAAGTTTATACATACAGGTAACAAAAATGAAACAATTAAAACAGAGTAAACCAAATTGATTAAACGCTACCAAGCAAGGGTATTCATTATACAAACATGGTGTCATTGTATTAAAGTACAAGCTCTCACACCTATATACATAGTAATTTATTAAAGGGATTCTCTTAAAATCTACTTATTTATTTGTTCATATTTTGAGTCCTGTGCTACTAGGTTTGTTTCATATATAGGTATATATTTATGTTGTTATTTTTTCCTGCTGCATTTTGCTTTGAAGATATTAGTCACAAAATATGGAATGCAACTTAATAATATGAAAGCAACAGGAAGTTATTGTTCCGTGATGCAGATCTACCAATGCAGTTATCGCTTTTTTATAAAATGCAGCTCTTTAGTAATGGATTTGTATAGCTTTTAAAATTATTATTACAATGTGACTGAAAAATATATTCATTAATATTTTTTTGCTTTTTTAAAAAAAAGAGAGATTCCAAAATAGAGAGAGAGAAAAAAAAAAGTAAAATAAATTTGTGAAAAAGTTAAAAAAATATTGCAAAATGTAAAATAGTAAACATATATGTGACAAGATTTACACTAATGATCTGCTCCATTACTTTATGACAACATATTGTGTCTAATGGATGCCTAAGAGAGTTACTACACTTTCCTCTCTGGGCTCTGAGCAGATGGTTCAGGCCATGACTGCAGCCTCACATAGCGACGCTTTCTGAACCTGTCTATCACCTCCAGCAGGTTACTTCTCCTCTCAAAGAATGCAACTATTGGAGGCCCTGAAATAAAAACAACAAAGAACAGTTACTATATTGCACTTGTTGCGTCCAAAGAGCATACTTGCATTTGGATACTTTTTCGCAAAGGGCGTACTTGAATTTGGCTACTTTTGATACTGCGCGTGCGAACGCCATAAGCATAACATGTAAAACCAAGTGCAAGTACGCCCTTTGTGGTACTGGATAAAAATGCAAATACGCCTTTTGTTGGACGACTTTGAAATGTAAGTACATATGCCCTTTGGACGCAACAAGGGCGATATATACATATTGAAGGTGGAATTATAAAATCAAGAATTTTCTGTGTGATAGAAATGAATGGGGTGTGAGAAAATTAAGTTATTAAATATTTAGCAAACTATACAACTTGATTGGGGGGGTTCAAGTTAGTCAGTCTTTAGTTTAGCACTGGAGCCACTGGAAACATTTCAGCTATCCTACATTAACTCCAACTTCAGAATGAATATAAAAATTCTTAAAGTGGTTTCATGAACTTGCAGATTATAAAATTGAAAATTTGTTTTTAAAATATAATTTCAGTTTAAATTACCAGTGAGTGCTGAGGCTAGGAATTGCTCAAGTGTGATGGACCACTGTGGCTGCGTGGGAACTGCAGTAGGAGCAGGAGGTGCTCGCTGAGTGTTGTTGTTGGGAGTTCTCTCGTCATCTGTGCTGGGAGATGTTTGTGCTGCCTGCCCACAAACACTCTCGCCACTGCTACTCTCTCCTTCTGCAGGTGATACTGCAGAGTTGCCATTGTCATCAGCCTCACCCATCAGTAGCATTGATCCAACATTCTAATAAAACCAACACCAAAACCATTAAACTCTTTATATAATTAAAGTTTTTAAAGCTGACTAACACATCATATTAGGCATTGATGCATTTGAAATAGGATCAATAAAAAGGGCAGTAGTAGTATTAGTACTAGATACCTTATCAGGGCTGGTAGGAGTATCTACTTGTAAGCTTGCTGTCGCTATGCTGTCAACAGATTCTTGCCTAGACACGTGGAATTTTTTGCTTACGTCACCCAGTTGCAATAACAGAGTGCCTGGAACCACAAAAAAATATACATGTCTAACAGACTTTATTTGGTAAGTTGAAAGCCAAGAGCAATTCATTATAGATTTGTTACTTTATGATAAAGCAACAGCTGAACTATTGAAACCATAATAAACCACATTAGTGGACATTCTTACCAATGCTTGCAATGGAATGGTAAGTTTCCTCGTCTTCTGGCTCTGCATGGAACATATCATACAAAGTCTTCCACAGAGCAATGAAGTGAGGTTGCAGCATACGTGGCATAGCTTTGAGCTGATGTCGGCTGGCTCCTCCATTGCTGGGTGCCACCAGAGAATGTAGGCTGCTTACACTTAGTTTCTCCCATGATGACAAATCTACAAGCTCCAAGTTATTATTTGTCTGAACTCAACTCTTTATTCATCATGGATTAGAGCAGTCATGGAGTATCGGTATCGACTGCGATACGATATCCGATACTATACCGATACTTTTATCGTATCGGTATCGTATCGGGGCCTTTTTTAAACTCAGTATCGAATATCGGTATCGGTCACCGATATCAGCAAAATATCGTCGAATTTCGATACTTTTTTTTTGATACTTTGAGACTTTTGCTCTCTCATAAAATAAAAGTAAAAATACAAAAAAAAAAAAAAAAAAAAAAAAAAAAACTTATGAAGCAACGAGAACATTCCATTAGTGATCACTGTTTATCTATCTTTCGTACTTGGACAATGCAATTCACTCCTTTATTTTTCATTGTGCTATAACAACAGGGCAGGGTGCCGTGCACAGTATTTTTATTTTATACTTTTTATAAAGCCACCAGGTAAAAAGTATTTTTTTTTTTTATTTTACATACAATAAAAATAAAGAAAACGGTGTTTAAACTTTTTTCTTCTTTTTATGAAAAAAAAAAAAGAAAAAAAAGAGCGATCGACTGTCGCCAAGTTTCTGAGAAATCCGTCGTGTGGTCGGACAGTACTATCTATGATCTCTCCTATAATGACTAAAGCGCCGGTAGAAATCACAATAAAATATAGTCAATGATTGACATTTTAAATCACTGCAATTGTATATAAATTCAATGCATTACAAATTACAAAAGATGTAGCATACTTCCGTTAATGTCTTTATACAAATTTTTCACAAGGTTAAATTTTTAAAAAGTTTACAAAATCAAAGGATTTTTACGACCATAGGGGAATTTTGGACTTTAACCCCTTTCGTTTAGCGGGAATGATTTGAGCCAATAAAATAAATACGAAAGCTAATGATACTTAGTTTACTTTAGCAAATTAAAAAAATACCATGAAAAAAAATTAAATTTATTAAATATTTGAAAATTACTTCTATACGAAATAAAGAAATTGCTAATTTGTAAATAATTAACAAAAGTGCTTGGAAACAGTAGAGGATATTCTAATCGTATAATTTCATTAAACGAATGAAATATATATATTTTTAAATCTACTATAATTTTTTTAGTCATTTTAGTTTAACAAACGAACATTAGAATAAAATAAATAAATAAATGAGTAAATAAGTAAATAAATGAATAAATAAATAAAATAAATGTGGCAAAAATATACATGGATTTTATGATACCAATTTATGTCTCAAAGGTGAAAAAAAATGAAATTTATAGTGCAATATTTATTGTATGAGATATAGCAAAAATATCGAAAAAGTATCGGAAAATATTGGTATCGTATCGGTATCGTATCGGAGCAATTTTTTTTGAGCAGTATCGTATCGGTATCGGTATCGGGTAAATTTAAAAATATCGGTATCGTATCGGTATCGAAAAATTTCGGTATCGACTCCATGACTGGATTAGAGTGACTTACCTAATTCAGGACTTCCTCTGGTATCTGCAGTAGGACTGAGGTCATATGCAAGACAACTAGCTGCTGCTTGCTGATCCAAACTGTCAAAGAATTCAGTAGCCTCAGCAGCCATCTCTGCTCCAGTATCTAAATAGTAATATGCTTTGTCATTCAACAATCAACACACATAAATGCTGTTCGTAAACCCTGTTCTCTGCACCAAAAATGACGATCGCCTATGGTTATTCAAATGGAATGCGCATTTTTTGGTGCAAGAGAACAGGGTTTACGAACAGCATTATACTTAATACAAATTTGAATATTGTGATGTTTCACGTGCGTTTTATATTACACATTTAAGTTATACAGAGATTAAGGAAAAATAAACCATCACAAAATAAATTTGAAAGAAAGAGAGGGTATCATTTAAAGTTCTCTCCAAGTCTGCAAGGACTGATGAACGATTAGCACACTCTGTTTTCTCTAAGAGTTAAGTGTCAAAAGCTATCCAATATGTGTAAGTTGTTTATCTCTGTGCTAGCAAAATGTTCACCAAAACATGAAACTTTCTTCATTATGGTAAGGACCTTGCTGGTTTTCTCCTATCCATTTCTTTCAAATTTATCACATTCCATTTGCATTTGTTTAATATTTAAAAAATCTTCAAACACAGTATTTTCATTTACATTTATTACAAATCTACTTATTGCTGAATTAACAAACCTGGTTGTGGAGATTCAATGTCTGTGGCACTGAGCAGAGGAGGCAAGTGTAGAGTAAACAAGAGTCTCAGCCGTTGAGTCAGGTCTGCAGAGCATGTCATACCAAGACACGCTACCAGTTCTCGGAAGTTAACAAAACCATCACCATCACGATCCATCAACTAACAATCAAGACAATATTATATATATAAAAAAAAAAACAGTTTATTGTAAATTAAAATAAGAACTTATTATTTGGTATCAAATAATAATAACCTATGTAATTATAACCATGATGAATTACACTTGTACTTACCCTAAAAAGTCGTGCCGCAAGAGAATCAGCTTGAGAGCAATGACCCCAAGGAGAGAGACCAATAAAGAACGTTTGGAATAATTCATAGTCAATTTTGAATAGTTCATAGTAAGGTGTAGCTGGATCTAAGTTAGCTGTACGACTTGGTTGAGAACCTCTTTGACTCATCTGTTCTTCTCTGACTAAGGCTAACAGATCCTAAAATTGTAAAAAATATTAATGAATATTTATCTTTGCTTTAATGCCATTTAAGTTGTGCAATTTACCTGCACTTCTTCCTGTGTAAAGTAGTTGTCTGCCATGACACTGCGCACTACATTACGCCCCACACTATCCTCCAAAGATTGCACCACACGCAAACGATGACGTAATCTCATACGTTCAATAGTTGTAGCACTCAGAGTACCATACCTGCTGTATGCTTCATATAATAAACTTTGCACAGAGATACTCTGGAAACATTAGGAACATTATATTTTATGTATTGACGAATTTCATCAGTAAAAAAGGTTTTGTAAGGGTAGTTTAAAACAAGGGAATTTTAAATTTAAAAATAAGGTGTGAAATTTTAGATTACAATGTGCTATAATTAATAGGAATGAAAATTCAAATTTGCAATAATTGACTTACAAATTCTGTTTGATAGAAAACATACTGATCAGGAAAATTTGGGATCGTGAGCATTAAACTGACAGAGATGCCTTCTGTAAGAGAAAACAATTCTAACTTGGGCCAAACTAAAGTTTTTATGTATAAAGCAAGGGTATGTACAAACACTGGCCTTTTTCATAATGTTAACATGGAAGGAGATGCAGCTTTGAACAGGAAAGGAGCTCAAAGTCGAATTTAATGTTTCTTACGTGTTTCAGACTCCACATATGTCAAATTTCTCTCTCTAGGGAATACTAGGGATCTGTTGTTAAGTTGTTTTTTTTTAATTACAAGCAATTTCTTATCAAACTGACAGCCAGAAACAATATTATAAACGATGTTAACACTTGGAATGCTTGCACTCAGGTAACATCAAGATCTGGAATGTGAAGTATTATATAAATTAACTATTTCTGAGGTGGCTACCCGTGGCAGCACTAGTAAAAGCTTGACAATAGATTTATTTATACAGGGAGTTTGAAGACATGTAACGGACATTGAGTTGAGTTTAATTAAGTGCTATGTTGATTTGCAAAAAAAAAAACTAAAATTATTCAGGGGTTTTGCAAGTATTTCACAAGCTGTCAACACAACACTTGCACGAGCCTAGTTTTTAACCCTTTTGTTTTCAAAGCAGCATCTCTTTAATGTAAACTTTATGAAGAAGGCCATTGTACAGTCATTTTACTTTAAAATGATTTTATATTGGATTATGGCCATCAATGCAATCAGATGGAGATTTCAGTTGACGCAAAACTCTATTTAAAATTTAAATACATATTATTCCCATATTCCAATAGAAATTCATTTTTTAGTAAAATGACCATACTAGCCACTCATATTCAATAGCTTTTAAGAATGAAGTGTTTAAAATTGTAGCATGGGTAGCTGTGCCACAAAATTAAATGTGAGAAAAAATACATTATGTAACCTCTGCTCTAGATTCAATCGGTGGCTATATACTATAGTACTACTTAAAATTGTGTTACTCACACATTTATGTTGGTCTGTGTTAAAAACAAAACTCTCACAAGGTATCCCTATACAAATATTATAGTATATCGATGAAGTCAAATAACTTTCTTGTAACAGTGGAAAAATTTGATGCGACTATGAATTTTATGAAGAGAAGATCGCATGATACATTTTCTCAGATACGAGAAAGCTATTTGACTTGATATCTTAATGCTCACGAACACCATTCCCCAAATTTTCCTCGATCTAACAGTATGGTTGTACTATATTTCATAAAGAATAATAATATGTAAAGTTGTGAATTTTCATAGAAATGTGCAAGACTGTGTGTCCAGTACCTTTGGTACCTTGTCTCCATCTCTATTGTGAGGTTGAGAGGATAGTTCTTCATTGAATACACCCTCAAGGTATTCAGTCAGCAACTGCATGGCTTCTCCCTCATCTCGGCAAGCTAGCAATGCATCTTGGTTGTTCTCCAATACAGTCAAGGCAAGCTAGGACAATATTTCAAGGTTAGTATTCAAACAAACTGATTTAATAATATGAAGTTGCATTGTTAATACTTTAATTCACCTGGAATATAACTTTAGCTCCATCATAGAAGAAACAATCCACAATAATGACAGCACTTTCATAGCTCATGACACTGAAGAAAGGAAAAAATTGTAAGGACCTAAGTAATAACAATAAATACTCTGTATTTTATCTTCACACAACTGACCTGAGGAAAATTGTGAGGAACCATGAGAGTGAAATCATTCTAATCATTCCCAGCTGATCTAGCTTAGCATGTAGTTGTGGTAGATGTGTTTGTGTGAGGTCGTCTAACACTCCTTGGTCCACCAATGCTCCCACCACTCTAGTGTTATAGTAATCAGGTAACATCTGCTCACACACTGCAGCAAGAAGCCAGAAACTCTCTTCTTCAGAACAGAACAGCAGGAGCACAGATGCAACTATGTTCATGGCTTGGCAGTAGCCTGCAAATATTAAAGATAAGTATCATATTAAACACAAATAACATTAATTTTGTTTAAATGCATACTAAATACTAAATGTATGCATATCTTTGGGTTGCTTCAGTAAAGCATGATTTAAACAGTTTAAGCAAATTTTACTCAAATATTTCAAGCAAGAAATAGACAGTATGAAAAGCAAAAAATGAATGATGTTCAAATTTAATTATTTTAGGATACAAATGTAACTTGGAATGAAAACACTGTTTAAGAAATTGAATGCCTCACCAATCTGAGGGTTCCTCCATGCGTAAGCACAAAGCACACGCCTTAGAGCTGAGATGCCAATCTCTGACTGGAATGCTGGATGTTCAGGGAGAGAACGATGGAGATCTCGTTCAATCTCATCATTAGCTGTAGAGTTACGACCAAGTGCCTGATTCACCAAATTGCGATATAAACCAGGCTCTGCCATCACCATGTCATTGGTCGCTCCTGTAAACAACAATGATAAATATACTTCAAATTTAATGGGTTACACTTGGATTTCAATTTGCATAGTATTGCAGTCATGAAGGGGGAAGGATATAAATCCAAAGCAATTACAAACCTGAGAAGATGAGCCACACCTCCCTCCTGAGTCTATCTGGAATACCAATAAGTACAAGCTTGGCAAGATCTGTTGTACGATACATGCTAACACCTCGACCAAACTCAGAGAAATGTTTCTCCCACTGGTTCTCTTTCTCAGCTTCTATTTCAGTAGGGGTAGTCACAGGTGCTCGGAAAAGAGACATCAAGGGTGGCTGAGGTGACCATTTTAATACCTCACCTACAAAAATAACAAAATGTTAATAAACCGTAATGTTTATTGCTTTAAAAAAAGCGTTTGGCCTTGAAGAAATATTAGTTGTTTTTCTTTACTTAAAAAATACTAATGCCATAAATTTTAAGATTTCTATCTATTTCAAAATGTCAAGATAACAAAAACTATGAACATACAGCTGTCATAAATCAACTCTTTTAGGCTATAAGGATATAACTATAGGATATAAATTAAGCAGTTTCAATGTCATTCTTATTTCTCTTGCTAGTCCAGCTATTTTTAGCTATTCTTACCTGATTTGAGATTCTCACCACTATCCGTTAAACTACTACTGCTGGCTGATGAGGGTAGTGGTGTAGTTCTGGAAAAATATTCAATGTTTCAGTCATAGCAGCCATCCAAATAATAAACAATTATTAGATAATATATATATAAGAAATAGTTAACTTACGGAGCTGCAAGTTTGATACGAGCTAAAAGCTCTGATAATTTCCTCACTACAAAATCCCTATCCCTCAACTGAGAGAATAGAAATGATGATTGACCATGTGTGGTAACTAACATGGATTGAGCTGAAGTATCTTGCTGAGAGTCGGCTCTTTCAACCAAGCTTACATCTCGTAGTGGAATAACAACAGCTACAAGCCCTTGAACCTGAAGACAATAAATATACAGCTGTAATAGCTGTATAGAAATAGCAAATATATTTAATAAGTTTTAAACTTACCCTACTATCAAAGCAAAGGAAATTCTGAGATAAATATAATGATCCCCAGGCATGATGTTTATTGTATGGTGTCCATAAAGTTGCATCTGAAGTACCATCAAGTTTTTCAGAGTTAGGCAAGTGAAACCTTAACCTATAGGTTTCTGAATGTGCTCGAGCATCTAAGTCTCGTTTTAAGAAGGACGGCTTACGAGGAACATTGATGCTAACATAATAAACAAAACAATTAGTTCAAAGAGATTCAATGTGTTGTGCATTAAATTGGTTAATGCATGCGCACCAAGAAAAAAATTCAAATAAATTACAAACCTTAATTTCCTTAACAGATCTCTATCTTCATTGAAACTACTTTTGTCATCCATTAGTCTAAAAATAAAAGAAATGAAGTTCAAATATGAAATTAAAAAGTTTTTTGCAGACCATTATTAATGAAGAAAAAATTGATCGTGCGATAATTGACTAACAAAAAATTTGATAGCAAAAACACATACAAATAAGTTTTGAAAATTTGGAGATTAAAATGACACTAGGAGATGCTAGATACTTTTTGAGAGATTTTTTTTTTTTTACCCAGGTCACAATAAAACCCTGCTCCCCAAATTTTCCTTTACGATTAATAATTAATTATAATTTTTTGCTACCAAAAAGTTTTTTATTAGTCATTTTCTTGCAGAGCAGACAGAATGATTTTTTTTAATTAAATTAATAATACTTACTGTTTCATTGCAAGATTTGCTAATTGTTCCATTAGAGTAAATGTTTCTGATTTATGCAGAAACATTGAAAAATAGTGCTGCAAAAAAGTACCATATAAAATAAGTAAATTTTCATATAGTATACAAATTTTAAGTGTGTAAGTACTTTATTAGAAGTGTATATATACCTCTTTTTCTCTGGTAGCTACTCTAATGCTGTCAGGAAACAGCAGACTATTGGTTTTATCCAAAGCAGTCACATCAGTCCAGCGAATGACAAGCCTTGTTTCTCGACCTAATATGTATGCATAAAAGCAAAGATGGTGCACAGTAAGATACAGCCATCCTTGACGAGGCATACGACCTTTCCAGTAGCTGTATAAAATAAAGAGAATTATCTATGAGATGACTTCTTAAAAAAAAAAAAAAAAAAAAAAAAAAAATCATTTTACTAACCTGCATGAGTAGTAGCTGACTAACTTTTCATCTGCAGGAAAATTGAATAGACGTTGGAATTTAAATGATGTTGCCTTGAAGGATTTAGTTTCCTCATCTAAACAAAAATAAGTATATGTTCAATTTAATAAAAGTTACAGCGTAAACAATGCTTTTTGGCTTTACCTTCAACAATTGGAACTTGGCTAGCAATGAGTGATTGAACTTTGCATGTTACAAATTCTGTAATCTCATCTTCTGTGTCAAATGTTACTAATGTATCTGTGAGATTTCTTTGTAGCCATTCCCAATTTTCCTCTATTTCTTCATGAGTTAGAGAGCATGCTATCACTATATTAACATACATATAATATTAGCATAGGTACAATGTATAATTATTTAGAAAAAGTTAAAACCATTTTGGTTTGAATATGTAATCAAAGAAAGGATAGGACAAACTAACAAGCGCCTTACCATGATGAAGTTAGTAGCTTGGTGAAAGTCATGTTGGCACAGGTTACACATATATTTACAAGTTTACTATAAGACGTTTTGAGGGCAACAGCCCAACTTGTAAATATTTGTGTAGCCTGTGCCATCAACACTTTCACCAAGCTACGGGGACTTCATTGTGGTAAGGCGCTTGTTGGTTTCTCCTTTTTTTTTTTTTTTTTTTTTTTTTTTACAAACACATAGCAGAGGTATAAGATAAGATGATAAGTAGGTATATAACTATGAATAGAAAAAACTATATGCGTTTTATGTGACACAATTTGATTAAACATTGATAATGCTAACCATACCCCCTCCCTCTTCTTTATAAACGGTAATGACTTTGTACTGCATTATAAATGCAGTTTAAGTACATAACATCATTAATATTACACTGCTGATTGTTATGGTCTGTTCACAATGACGCGTCGCGTAAATTCACGTAACTCTTACAACAATCAATATGTTATTTGTATTCTAATGTGAATTTTATGTGAATTTACACATCATTGTGAACAGCCCATTATACTGACATGATACTAATCATAATATGTGAATTTCATGCTTTTATTTTATATTAAATACAGCACATAAAAAAAAAAACTATGTGGTTTCTTACAATAAAATACTTCAGAGTTGGGTGTTTGATGTAGAATTCTGTATGGTGGAGGCTTAGTGTCAAATACACTATCCAGTGTTCCAACTAGCAGTGAAGATAGCCCACGATTGTTTCCATGGCCTCTTCTTCTTTGCAATACAAAATAGAGACTGGCTTGCTCCGTCACCCTAAACAGAAATACATACATAGACAAATGAAAATCTGTCACTAGACATTGTTCTTTATAATGGCATCTTGTTAATGTTTTTAATTGCTACATTGTAGTTCGTATTACACTTTCTATGACCTGTGACCACCCATGTCTGTGACTATATGTTACAAGATCACATAATTGTAAATGTGTAACATAATATGTAAATGTTGACAAGGTCAAGGTCATTTTCCTACGAATGTTTATTTTTAATTCAATCACTTAATTACTTTAAAAATGTAATACCCAAACTGAAAGTACAGGCAAATAGTGACTGAAGCTGACAGTACTAGAGATGCATTTGTTTGAATATATCTCAGTATGTCCCCAAACAGGGAACAAAAGTTGTGACTCTATATCCAGTCACAAGCAATGTTGCATTGATTGATGTTTCAAAAAATGTTTCTTACCATAGAGCATTCGCCAGCAAAACTTCTTGAGGCTTTACCCACATATTGTTTATTTTATCTACATAAGAAATATCTCAATGTCAGACTTAGCATGCCAAGTTTTATCATATTCTTCATTAATAATAATAGGAAAAAAATGTTCTTGTTCTCTGCTGCTCCCCTCCCACAGAATGAACGTCAAATGATGCAAATGAGCAGCTGTTAGCGCTGTTGGTTGGCCAGCTGTACTAAAGCGGCAATATTTGAAAAGAAATTTTTATCCTCATTATTCTGCCAAATATACCATAGAGTTATTATATAGCTATATAATCTCTTGGGCTCTGCATACTGTGATTAACAAAAAAGTATTGATTGATACTGACTGGCCATTTGCATGCATCCCACAATACAACGTATATGATCATTTAAAGAAAAAAATAACTAGCAAAATAATAAACAGTATAGTCCACAGTAGCTATACATTAGATTATCTCCTACTGAGAATGTCAGAACAAATGCGCGCCATAATTGCGACTGGGTGAAGACTGCAGAACTAGAAGCCGTCATTTGAAGTAATGTTACGCGTCTAGTTCTGCAGTCTTCACCCAGTCGCAATTGTAGCGCGCATTGATCTGACATTCTCAGTATAGGAGATAACCTACTGTATAATATACTGCGAGTATAGTCGTTCCGAGAATAAAAACAACACAAAAATAATATAACTCGGCAAAACACTGAAAACGGGACAATAAAGCTCAAGACAGCGGTCGTTTCTTCCCGCAATTCTTATCCCACCCCTGCGATAGCATCCATAAAGTTAGCATGGTCCAAACTTTATCGTTGCGCTAAAAAAAATTGCTAAGAAAGGACTGCTATCTTAGACTTTAATACCATCTTATAATTATAAAATTATTCTCTTAAATTAAATCTTATATAACTGTAAAATCTAAAATAATTAGAACAAAAAATAATTTAAAAAATGCGTAAATACTTACTTAAAAATTTGGTACTAAAAATCAATTTGACAAACTCAAAAATTCAGCCGAAGAAGCCCCTTTGCAGATTTGCAGAGGTATAATTTCAACCCTCATTAAGATTTGAAAAAGTTGAACAATGTTTGTCAAATAAGGTGTTGCTTTTTCCACTAAATAAAACCGTCCGTTTATAAATCCGTATCTGATTTGACTTATAGCTTATACAATCAACAGCAAATGTTCCTCAAACTTATTACAAAATTTAAACAGTAAGAAAAAAATATGCCCTGTAATTTCAACTAATAAATTGATCACTGCTTACAATTATAGTATTTATTATTAAGTGTGTGTTACAAAATTAAATCTATACAAACATATAATTATGTAAGCTACATCATACCAATATACATAATATGCTTTATCAGAAAAAGGAATCTGACAGATCATATTATATTTTTAAATTATAGTTCATTGAATGATTAAATGTAATATTACTCACTAGTATGAATGCATGCTGTAATGCAACATAACAATTTGTATGTCTTCCAAGCCATGTCTGAGCTCTTTTTTTACTTCTTATTATTATTTTTTAGTCTGCAGAGAACACTTTTGCCATCAACACCTGGACAACAACAAGGTTTTATTACCATTAATATTAGTTTCAGATATCAGATACTACAAAATAAAAAAAGATGATAGGAACACATAAATAGACAAAAATGGTTGGGAAGGGAGTAAGATGAGTTTATTATGAGCTGTCTTATTTGAACCCAAGCAACAGAGAAAATATTCAAACCATCATATCAAACAATCAAAAGTTAGAGAATTATTATTATTATTATTTTTTCTTACATACCTTGACTCAACAGTAGAAATCATTACACATATAAATATTGGTTCACTACTTGTACTCTTGTACAGCTGTCCTGGGTAGAAAGAAGTGTACCAATATTTATATTTGTGATGATTTTTACTGTTGAGTCAAGTTATGTAAGCCAAAAAAACCCCTAATTCTCTAAATATTGAGTGGCTAGTCCATTCCCTCACAAATTTACACTTTGTGCGTACATTATTTTGGTCTGGGTTTGGATATTTTCTCTGTTGCTTGGGTTAAAATGTGACAGCTAAAAGCTCATCTTACTTCCTTCCCAACCATCTTTTTCTATTTATGTGTTCCTATCATCTTTTTTATTAGTATACTTAACCACAATTTTTTTTTCTCCCCTTAAACAAGTTTCAGAGGTGTTTAACGAGAATAATGCATTGTCATTTTTGGACTTCATGCTAACATAGAAAGTTGGAAGACATTTAAATGATAATGAATGTAATGCTTGTTGCATTAAAAAAAAAAAGGTATTATGGAAACAGTTCTTAACAGATTTTTTAAGTTTTAAATTTAAAAAAAAAACAAAAAATATATATATTAGAAGACTCAAAAGTGTGTTTGGTGAAAAAAAAAATCAACTAATTCAGAGCCCAACACTGCTAACAACGTGCTTGCAGACATGTTTCTGATGTAACATGCTCTCTTATGAGGCAAATGAGCAGCTATAACTCAAGTTAGAATAATTATTAATGCTAATAAATTTAGTGTGGCTTATTGATTCAAAGATTTTGTTTTCCAGATATTTTTTTAAGCTGTATATTTGGTCAAACATTATTATTATTATTTTCTCCAACTTGAAATTGAAGGAGATAATAGCTTTAAGGCTCACTAAGCTACAGCAAAAATGTTAGTATCAAGAATAAATCCTAATCCAAGTTATATCTGTTTCATTCCCCTATAAGAAAACATGGGAAATCAAGACAGGATCACAAAAGTGTCTGCCAGCAATTTGTTAGTATTGTTGGGCTGACGAGAGTTTGCAGGGTCGGACTGGCACTCAAGGGGCCTCCACCAAGAAAGGGTTGTAACACCCTCTCTAGGGGCCACAAAGGGGGCGTAACACCCTGGTTACGCCCCTTTTAGGACCTTAAGGGCCTCCGAACACGGGGACACGTCCGCTATCATGGACTTGCTCTTATGGCCAGTCCAAACCTGTGAGTTTGTTTTCTGACTAAGCCAACTTTTGCAAGTCTTCTAATGGCCTGTTCACAATGTCGCGTAAAGTCATGTAACTCTTACGTGAAGATACAACAATCAATGTTATTTGGATTCTTATGAGAAAGTTATGTAAATTTAAGTATCATTCACATGGAGTGAAAACTTAACGTCCGTCGATGGACGTCAACGGGTAAACAAAGTTGAAAAAGTATTGTTGCAACTTGTTTATAATGCAAAAAAAGGAATCCTTTCACATGGTTTTCAAACTGATGGATACTGACGGATAGTGAAGGGCAAAGCTGGCAACACCAAGCTTTTCTACCCGTCGCTCGCTATCTGTCAAAACGACAGGTACTGATGGGTAGCGATGAGTGCATCATGTGAACAGTTGCATTTGTTTACATTAGCGCAGCTCCATCCGTCAGTATCCGTCAACAATAGTGCATGTGAAAGGAGCGATATGTTTATATTAGCTCAGCTCGATCCATCGGTATCCATCGGTAAATTTTTTTCTCATGTGAAACAAACAAATTCACGTAACTGTCAGTTTCTGTCAATGCCCGTCGCGTCGACAGACGTAAAGTTTTTGCTCCATATGAACAATACTTTATGCGTTATTGTGAACAGCCCATAATAGATTATTTACATAAAAATAGGCAAAACCCCAAGTTTTTGCAAGTTTTCTATAAATGTAATAATGATAACAATAATAAACACATTATAAATACAGAATACCTGCAATTAAGTTTGAGTTTTATTACTATTATTATTTAAACTTTTATAGATTTTAAAATTAGTGTTAAACACAAGCAGAAATGTTGGCATTTAAAATAATGTGATAATTTTTCAAAGGATTTTTCTTCCCAATGGTGTATTATGTAAATGACACATAACGCACTTTTGATAACAAACACACATTGAGAGTACTCTTGTCAATAAGACAATATTTGTGATAAATACCATTTTGTAAAGTGTTCATTTATTTTTGGAACAATAGTAAACTTACGGCACAGCAATCAGTGTTTATAATAATTTTGAACATATAGTATTATAATTTTTCCTGTTTAAGATTTGGTTCTTGGTTTTAGTTCTTCAAAGCAGGAACGAAGGAAGATGTTGTTCTTTTTTGCTTGGCTGTAGAATTCATGGCCCTAAAACAATGAGTAGTAGCATGCACTTTGTAAATTTATCATAAGAGAAAAAATTTGTAACAAATATAAGCAACAAAGGTACATTTAAAATTCTCTGGAACTTTGTACACTGGTCTCGAATAAATCTGACCGCTTGTGCTTGTGTTTTTAAGTTTCCCCATTTACAGTATTTAACATTTGGAGAGCTTAACTCTTCAGTCGCATTTATTCGGGACCAGTGTACATTGGCTTCTAGCAGAAATGTCCCAAGTTCAAGTAGTTGTATTAGAAACATATTATGTAAACTAAACATTTAATTACAATTTACTAGTTAATTTTGAATTGTAGAATGAAAGAGTCTATAACACTGTTCCTGTTTGTAAAGTAATAATTGTATTTAATAATAAATAAATAAATAATGTCTTACCTTTGACCAATCATAGCTGACAGCATAGGCAAAGATTTGTCCATTGGAATTGAAGCAACAGCGAGTGATTGGTAACTCCATGGCTTCTGATGTTTTAAGTTTGGTACGAGCATCTTTGTCCCAGAAACTAAAACGCCCATCTGAACCTACTGTTGCTAATGTTCCATGCACTGGGTGGAACACTATATCATTAACCTGACAAAAAAAAATTTTAAATTGAAGACGAATATAGGAACACAGAGTAGAATATATTTTACTTACAGCAAAGATATCTTGATATCCAGATGGAGTACCATTGGAACGATGACACTTAAATGTGAAGTTATCTTTAGGATTCTGAGGACTCACATATTGTATAGCAACTCGCCCTTCTACACTGCCAAGTGCAAAACCTGTTATCACAAAAACATCATTTATTATTGTTTGTATTGTGAAGAGAGAGAGAGAGAGAGAGAGAGAGAGAGAGAGAGAGAGAGAGAGAGAGAGAGAGAGAGAGGGGGGGGGGGGAGAGGGGGATAGAGAGAGAGGGGGGGGGGGAGAGAGAGAGAGGGGGGGGAACACCATATTTCACATGTTGTCTCAACAATTGATTAAATTAATTCAGTAAAGGCCGGCGCAGCCGTCAATCGGTCCCGGTGTGAAAAGAACCAATTGGAGAGCGATTGGCTCTGTCCGATAAGGTAGCGCAGCCGTCATGTTATCGGAGCATGTTTACAAGTCCGATTGAGAATTCCTGAGTCAGCCCGAGAGAGCCCGAGCTCTAGCTTACCGGCACTGCGCATGCGCTTGATATGTGACGTTACACTGTTTCATTGGCTGTCGCTCGCTTTGCTTAATCGCACACATTCTATTGGATGCGGTCGCGCGAGTTATCGCAAAAAGTTAGAAATTTTCTAACTTTGTCGGACTTTTTCGCACGGGCCGACAGAGTTAAATTTGCGACTGCATGCTCCGTTATCCAAAACTAACAGCCAATAGGAATTGAGCGATAGCTATCGCTCACTGTCGCTCCGAGACCGATTGACGGCTGCGCCGGCCTTAATTAGAGAATCTTTGTTTCATTTATCTTGAATGTAATGGGTTCTAATCTCTACCTACTATTTTCTATTTTAAAAATATATTTTTAAATGTACTGTAGTTAGTTAAACCAACTAATAAATAAAACTTACCAGCAGGTGAATTTTTCTTGTCTTGGAAAATAGCAACACATCTGTGTTGATATTTGAGTGGAGATTCAATGCGTTTATACTCTTGGGGTTTTCCTTCAAGTTGGTACACAATGAGGCCACGTCCCGCAGTACCCACCACAGCCATAGGATAGTCCTGAATAAAATAAATTATTATTTATGTCTTCTATTCACTTCTAAAACATTTACATGCTTAATTCAACCACTTACCACATCAGCACAATAACATCTTTCTGGTAGAGTAATGGTAAGCATTGGATTAGGGCTGCGAGTGTCCCAAAACTAAAATAAAAACACAAAACAAATTTTGGCTCTTGTAGTGCACATTACACTTGATTGTTTAATTAAACAATCCTAAATATATGTACAGTCACTTTGCTTCATAACTGCCAAATAGGAGTGGGCGTAACCGGAGTTAAAAACTTGTGACGTAAACTCTCGCAGTTATGCCGCGCGGGAATATTGCGCTTTCTTTGAACTGTCTTAAATACAGACATAGAAACTATATTATTTGAGTGACTTTATGTGTTTATAAAGCTGTAAATAATTGCGATTTATTATAAAATTATTATATTAACTATATACATTAACTATATATATTTTCCATTCCTGATTTAAAGAAGTCTCAACTAAAACTCAAGTTATTCCCGCGCGAGCTAACTAGCGAGGGCTTACGTCACAAGTTTTTACTTCGGTCACGCGGAGTTTATCGTGGCAGTAATGGCCCAAAGTGACTGTACTTCTGTGTTATTTGTGTTACTTGATCGTCATTACCTTAAGTGTTTTGTCCCAAGAGCCAGTCATGAGACAGGAGTAAGTGGGAGCTTTAACCCAGTGGCAAGTCTTCACTGGGGCATCGTGCTGAGCAACTTGTATTGTTTGGTTACTCTGAAGATCCCAACACTTCACCATTTTGTCACAAGATGCCATAAATACTTTAGATCCATCCTATGGGGAAACAAAAAATGAAACTTATAAACATCAAGAGAGAGAGAGAGAGAGAGAGAGAGAGAGAGAGAGAGAGAGAGAGAGAGAGAGAGATTAAGGTCCCAAAGTTTGGTGGGCTTGCATTTTGCCCCTTAACTTTACTCACTTTATGGTGATTGCAACAATATTATTTATGCTTTGCAATGTTAATATCAGTGAATTTGCAGGCCTTACTGTCCTTAAAAATCATTGCATTAAGTTGCAGCATATACAAAATTTTATAGCAGCATATAAATTAGCCGAATCAGGTGATCAACATCAATTTTGATACAAAATAAAATGTAAATAAATTTTTCTCCGATATTTCTATTGAAAATACTTTTTTCTAGGAAACAAAGGAGCTGAGAAAGAAATGGTGCAGTAAAAAAAAAAGTAATTGAACAAAGAGCACTTTTTCAACAGGAAGGATAGGCTATACTGCCTGACCATATGATCCAATTATCTTATCTGTGAATGATTTTGATATCCGCGGACTAACAGTTGCAGTGAACTAAATTAATTGCAGATGGTAGTTTTATTAAAAATCGTGCAATTTCTTTTTTGATCAAAGTTCTAGTCATTTTGAAGTAATGAACTCCAACAATTTATTCTTTCATAATACTCATATCATCACTATGAAATCACAGCAGATAAAAATGATGCAAGAACTTTGATAAATTTAGTCATATATTTTGGGTGTATTTTCCAATTATCTTGAATTGTTAACTACACTATCGTTTTGAGATATATTAAGGAAAATAAACCATCGCAGTTATGTATGATAAATTTGAAAGAAAGGGATAGGAGAAACCAGCAAGGGTCTTACTATAGTGAAGAGAGTCCCATAGTTCCGTGAAAAATCTTGCTAGCACAGATATAAAATCTGGCACATTGGAAATATTTCGGCAATAAACTCCACAAGAGATGGAGTGTGTTATGCCCTCATCAATCCTTACACACTCAGAGAGAAACTATGAATTTTGAACTAAAACATTGTTGACCATTTTTGAACATTGTTGAACATAAACTATTATTTTGTATAATTAATTAGGAAAGGTTAAACCATTTTGGTTTGAATATGTTATCAAAGATAGCCCTCGTACTCGTAAACTTGTACATATTTGTGTAGCCTGTGCTATCAAGACTTTCACCAAGCTACGGACCTCATCTTGGTATGGTGCTTGTTGGTTTCTCCTATCCTTTATTTGATAACATAAACTATCGTTTTGTTTGGTATTGTAAATGTTTATACTTCACTTTTACCGTAATGAAGAGATATCCTATAGTTCAGTGAAAACACACACTTGTATAGAGATAATAAAGAACATATTGGATAACTTATAGAGACTTACATTAAACCGACAAAGGCATACACACATATGTTCCTGTTGCAGTATTATGTTACAAGCTAGTCTATTATCTCTGTGCTAGCAAGACTATTCCGAAACTAAAGGACATTTCTCACTATGGTAAAAGGCCCTTGCTGGTTTTCTCTATCTTTCCCTTTTAATTTTATAATAGCTAATCAAGATAGTTTATTTTCCTTAACTTACTTGAAATATTTAAGTGAAACTTAATTTCTCACTGTTTAAAGCAATAGATCACAAGTAGAATTAACAATAAGGCAGAGAAAATATGCTAAAACAACAATTGGGTCTACATGAATCACTATTTAACTCCAATCCAGAACTAGGTCGGGTAAGTTATTTCTATAGCTAGGTAATCCAAAGAAAATATCGTTATTCAATTTTCTGTTGCTTTTTATTTTATTTTATCCAGGAAGTTATATTTTATTGCCCATTTGATCAATGTAATTTTAACACGCAATACATGTCTCCAGCTGACCAGTACTTTTCAGCGGGAATCCTCTCTGGATTACATAGTTATCTACTTACATTAAGGTCAGGCTTAAAACATCAGTGTTGTTGGCTTAACCCAAAAGGGACTACAGTGTCATGGTATTTATGTATATCTTACAAACTAAACACTACGTGTTAGAAATATATACTTACATCACTCCAACAAACATCTAAGATTGGTCCCTGCATAGTCTGCATGGATTTAGGAATGGTCTTGCCACTCTGCTCAACTTCCCAGCATCTCACCTGTTAACCAAAATAAAGATTAACTTATACAAACATAATAATAAAAAAATATTAATAGTAGTAAATAGTAAAAAATAATTTTAAGTCTCATTAAGCAAGCTAAAATTTAATAGCGTATTACTCAGAAGTATAATGACTTACATTGCTGTCCCAACTACCAGCAACAAGGAAATTTTGTGGTAATGTTGCTGGACTGAAGGCAAGTGATGATATAGAATCATCTGGTGGAGATGTGACTTCAAAATCTCGCATAGGATTTGCATTTGAGGTTGCTGCTGCAGTTACAAATGAGGATCCACCTCCAAGTGGACTTGGGGCAAACATGATTTGTGAGGTTCAGTCTCAATTCTGGAACAAATATCACAAATTTAGAACATCTTAAATGCAGAATTGAATGAAAGTTATAATTTTGTTTCAGTATTGGATATACATGATATGTTGGTAATCAAAGTAAGTTAATTGCTCTGGAGTCACATGATGACCTAAATTCTGATAACCGTAATTATGACTAGTGTTATGTACTCATAAAACAACGGCCCTATATGTACTGCCTGTTACGTAAAAATGAAAGTTGTTTAATAAATGATAAAATGACAATATATGATAAATTGAAAGAAAAGGATAGGAGAAAACCAGCAAGGGCCTTACCATAGTGAAGAGAGTCCCATAGTTCGGTGAAAATCTTGCTGAATCTTGTGAAAATCTTGCAAGATTTTCACCGAACTATGGGACTCTCTTCACTATGGTAAGGCCCTTGCTGGTTTTCTCCTATCCTTTTCTTTCAATTTATCATATCTAACCGCGATGGTTTATTTTCCTTAATATACAAAATGACAATATAAGTGACAATAATGTGACATACAATACCCTATATTATGTATCATACAACGTTGAGGAGCATTTGAATTATTAGATTTATAGACGAAAACATTGCAGGGACTGGGGGAGTTAGAATCACACAAATTGGTTGATTTCCCCCACAAATCTGTATTGTAATCCTCTGATCAATAAACTTATTTATTTATTTGTACTAAATATAAATATATATATATTCACATGGAATAACTTCAACACAGTGGACACATTTTCTAGATGGATCAAGAGTTTTATACCCTTATATACATATTGGTACAATCTAATATCATAGCAGTGAGACGCAAAGCCCACGGACAAAAGACTTTAGTTTAACGGACCATACCCATCATACCCGTACTCAGCTCCTGGGTAGCCACACTATGCATGTGTGCACAGATATGGTCTTTTGAGTTTTATATAAGTTGTTTTCACATTAAGTTGATTTTTGCATCACAAAAAATCATTCAATGTACAGCTCTGGCCAAAAGTTTGAGAAAGATTTGTATAGGCAACCCGCAACCACACTATGCTATCTTTAAGGAAAAACGCTGCGGCCGCCGCTACCCCGTTCTTAAACTTTTGGCCAGAGCTGTAAATTTAAATAGGAAGAATTTTGCTATGCAAAAATTAAGAAAGACTTAAAACACCGTACAGCGGGAAATCAGCTACTATGTCGAGCTACTGCAGGATTTGACGTTGACTAAAAAGTTGTAAAGAAAGAAAAATCTGACATTTTGCATTTTGGTGTCTTCAAAAAAAAGTATCGGTATGTATAAAAAAAAATAATAATAATATAATGGGGAGACACCATGCTAGAGTTGAAATTATTATTAATTATTATTTTTTTAAAATTATAGTCCCATCCCATACGAGCCTATGTTGATTTCAATAATTATTTTCCCTCCTATTTGATGGTTCTGAAAATTTTATCATAGAGGTAGCATAGGTACATAACTGTCATATGGCGTCATAAAGTGTGGAAGTTTTCTTCTAACATTTTGAGATACAAGCCATCTAATTATATGTATAGAAACCTCAATGTCGCGGGCATTTCATAATGTAATATCATCATACCGGTATGTATCATACATATGAACATACAAAACGGACGACAAAGATTCGGAATTATTATACATGTGTAAATAAAATAGTTAATTTAATTTGACTGAAATAAAAAAATTTCTAATTATTTGGAAGCATAGAGATAATGTGATAGTGTTGTTGAAAGAACGGTATAATAATGTGCATCAATGTGCAATGTGCATGCATTATTGGAGACACAGATACGGTGAGGATACACACGAGACGTGTACATACAAACAGAATTGGGGTGTTATTTGACAGTTAACCTGCATAGACATAATATTATTAAAGAAATTAATGTATTTAATAAATAAGTTTAATAAGATATATGTAATATGCAACTTAAATATTACCTAATAACGATAAAGACGTAACAGCTCTCACTTTTAATATTTGACGGCCGCCGACATGTAAAAAAAACAACATACAGTTGAACAAACTTTAAAAATTTATACGTTAAATATTTTTCAAAGTTTTATGGAAGCATTTACACTTATTTTTGCTTATTAAATATTGAATTATTTAAAAAACAATATTAAGTAGAAATTTAAAAACTATTTTTTACCAGAAACACTGAAAATCTTTGTTAATAACTTTGTTTTAATTATGCGTTATGTTGGTAATAAACAGAAAAAAGCATAAAACAGGCATAAAAAAAACATCATGCAGCAGCATCGGTAATGAACGGATTGGAATGTGTCTCGTCTTCGTGTCAATCTGAAAAATGTGATTTTGTTTGTGAAAATGTGCCATTCTTTATTTATTAGTGTAAAAACATGATTATTCGCTCCAGGTGACCTTGATTTATATAAAGGAACATTCAGATTGTGAGTGTCCTTTCTCAACAATGGGTGTAGTGCTGAAATTCCAAGCATAGCAATACCAGATTTTTAATGGGGCACAGCCAATAGAGGAGATAAATGCTTAAATTCTTTAAAAAAAATTATCTCTCAGTTCGATATTTTTATTATTAGAAATTAAGGTAGCCAAAAGAACTATCATAGAAGATGGCACACGAATTTCTACCGTTGTGTGATGTGCTTTTCAATATAATTTCATTGGCCTCATATTTTTGTGATCTAGTGTTTGATGCTGTTATGGTCTATGCTTTATATGAACAAGAACATTATACATGGTGTGCCTTATCTTTGACATTTGTTGTTACATCCTTAATTTTAGGACAAGTGATGTCATTAAAATGGTATTTGGAGAACATAGAAAAGAGAGAGGTAGACAAAAATAACTGTGGTCGAGGACCACTTATAGTTCTGCATATCTTCCAGTGTGGAGTTCTATGGCGATATTTTAAATTATTCATACCTGTAGATCTAAGATATATAAAACATGAAGTAAGAGACTTATGTATGTTGAGATTAATGCATGCATTTTGTGAAGCAGCTCCTATGTTACTGATTCAATTATATTTGCTGTGGCAGAAAGTATCACCAAAAGAGTTCAGTGATTTGAACGTTGTGTCTACTGCATTATCACTATTTAGTGTATGCTGGGCTTTAGCATCTTTCAGTAAAAATGTGAGACTTCAAAATGTTCATAGACTTGTACTTACATGGCTAGGGGTCATATTTCAATTCTTATGGAGACTTGGAACCGTTACGTCAAGAGTAACATCACTTACAGTTTATGCAACAGTTTATGGATATTGGGTTCTACTTGTTATAGGACTTCATTGGGTTACAATGTTTTTGTGGCTAATATCTCCAAAAAATGTATTCCACGGAGAAAAAATATCTAAGAAGAAAAAAGCTTTATTATCAGCACTTATTGCTTTAGTTTATGTATTTTGTTATATAAATTTACAAGAAGTTAAACCTCAGAGAAAGATGGCAGCATTTTATGTAACTATGTTTTTAGAAAATACTCTTCTTGTTGCTGTTTGGTTAATAGGAATACAAGGAATAACTCCAGGATTATGGTACCAAAATGCAGTTGTTATTGTAGTATTTGTATCATTTGCAGTAGGCATTGGATTTATGTTATTATATTATCGATACTTTCATGTTAGAAGATTACGTTATGGACCATCTCAACAGCAACAACATCAAATATCTCAAAGCCCAGCTTACGTAGTCGGAGAAGGTAGAAAAAGTCTTACAAATGGACATGCTCATAGACCATTCTCTCACCTACCACCAAATTGTAATGGTAATTTTTATGTACCTGGTGGTGTATTTAACTGTAGATTTAATCCAGCTATGAAACGTAAAAAGAAAAAGCCTACAAGTTTTGTACCTGTCCCAGTTCTTCCATCAGTAGCAGGTCCTCCACCACAACAACCATTCTGGAAGAGGCCACTTTCTGTTGCAGCTATAACTCCAGTTACAAGTATTGCTAATGGAGGATCTAGTGAAACTGAAGGAAGTGTATGTTCAAGAGGTGTAAACATTAGGCAGAAACTACAAGAGAAAAAACAACAACAACTTGCTGAATTAAGAGTTATAGAAGAAGAAATTCAGCAGGGTAAATTACAACAGAGACCTAGGAATGAAGTACCTTTATGTCAACCAATACCTCGTGCTAAAAAACAGCCTTGGCCTGCATCAAGACCTTATGTTGTTCCCCCTCCCCCTCCTCATAAACAACATCGAGCACATACTCCTGAAATTCTGCTTGCTCCTCGTTATCTTCATGAGAGTTCTCGTTACTACAGAGACTGGACATATGAAGATGATGAACTTAGTGGAGGGGGTAGTTCAGGAGATTCCAATAAAGGAGATAGAAATGCAACTGCAGGAAATAGTGCAGGAAGACCAGATAAATCCTTGTATAAATCTTATAGAATACCTTCTGATATTGACAGTCAGATATCTTTGCCAAGGTCTTATACCCTACCTAGAGAGTTCAAGTATTATAGAAGACCTAAAACAAGAAAGATAATAAGATCTGAACATTTTGTAACTTCTACTAATTCTAGTGATGGTGAGCATTCTAATTTCCTTGTTCTGTACCCTACCCTTATTATTATTATTATTTTTTTTTTTTTTCAATATCTTCACAATAATATTAATAGATTTAGAGAACTTATAGGTACTGTAGTCATTGTATGTACAGCTCTGGCCAAAAGTTCCCGAACGATTTGCATAGGCAACCCGCAATCACACTATGTTACCTTTATGAGAAAACGCAGCGGCCACCGCTGCCCCGTTCGGGAACTTTTGGCCAGAGCTGTACACAACACATGACTGATTATTTATTTTTACCATTCAAATTTTCATTCTAAATTTGCGATATTATTCTTTTGAGAAAAACATGGAATCAAATTAAATGGTACAATAATATAACTATCACAATTGTGTGTACATGTTCTGTAATTTTTTTTTTTTTTTTTTTTTTTTACAAAAAAAAAACTATTATCTTCCCTTTTTTTTATGCAAAATATTTTATGGTACAGTACGGTACTTTAAAATTAAAAAGTGTCTGTAAATCATAAAATCATATATTTCAAATATTTTGCTTATTAAACTTCATTAAAATATATTGCTTTTTTCCTTGGAACATAGGTGAAATGTCATTTTGCATTGCAAATGATTCGTATTGTCTTTGTGTATGCAGGTGACGTAGATTCTGGAGATGAGAATGAAGCAGAGGATCTGCCTCAGGAGTCTGTGAAAGCAGGCACTGTCATGGTTGGACATCCCCGGGCCATCAGAATGCGTCCTTATCAACTGTATAGAGGATATGGAGTCCGAGACCTGCATGAAACTCAATTGTAAATACGTAATATGGTACTGTAATCTTTGCCACATTAACTTGCCTCAATCAAAATCTACTTAACAAGATAAAAGATATTATGAAGTAAATTTCTTGATTATATCTAAAGTTTGACTTTTTTTTTTTTTTTTTTTTTTAAGTCAAGAACAATTTAAGTATTCTTAATGCATTTAAACTTGGAAAATAAATGAACATTATAAGTTATAAGACATGGAAGTAATGTATGCATTCTTAATATCAAGACTTTACTTAATTTTGTCTTTTTTTATTAACTTAATTTCCATAAAATGAAAAATTAAGGAAAATAAACCATCTCGGTTAGGTTGATAATATATAAAAGGATAGAGGAAACTAGCAAGGGTCTTACTATTGTGAAGAGAGTACCATAGGTTGGTGAAAATCTTGCTAGCACAGATAAAAAAAGTAACACATGTTGGATAGCTTTTGACAGCTTTAGTGCTGCTTTAGCTTCTTCTATTTTTTTTTTTTTTTTTTTTTTTTTTTTTTAATTTCTGAGCTAGCAAGATTTTCACCAGCATAATATGTGACTCCTTGGTGGTTTCATCTATCGTTTTCTTTTCCTATTATCAATATTTTCTGTAAAAGTGAATATTATATGACCTATTCTATCTCAGAAATCAATAGTATTTATTTTTAACAAAACATCAATACAAATTATTGGCAAATAATAAAAAGGTGCTATATCAAAGATAAAGAAAATAACTGAATGTATGATTTAATTTATTTGATTCTTTATTATTTCTTATCATGTATATATATTTTATTGAATAACTACAGTATCACAGTACACTGTTTAAAATAAAATTACAATTATCATTAGAAATAAAATATTGGTTTTAGATAATACGTTACGCACATTTTACAACCTATAATCAGCATTTGGCAATAACCCATCATTGAATTTGAGATAGTCTAGCTTGTGTATATCACTGCCATTAATTTTTCTTCTTCTTTTCCTTTCCTCATCATTTACACCACTTTTATATATAATTATATAACTATTGTTTTGTTTTTTTATACATGTATGTATTTTTTTATATATATATATATATATTAGCTATATAATGACATTTGACATATAAATATGTATATCTGTTAAGTACTTACTTTAAATTATTTTTAATGCATTTTTTATTACATATAATAGGTATAATATTTCATATAAATATTCCAGTATTACAATTTTTTTGTCTTCCTAAAAGTTTTTTTTTTTTTTTTTTTTTTTTACAGTTTATACATTTTAAATGAGTTTTGTGCTCATATATTTGATAAAGATATGTAAATTATTTGATATTTTAATGATTGACATAATTATACAAAAGAGATAACAAGTTTATATTTAATTAATATAAACTTTGTGATAAATAATTTAATTAAACTTGCAGTTAATTAATGTAGGTAATTAGGATTTAAAAATTACTGTACAATTTATATTATATAGCATAATTACTAAAATATTTAATTTTTATTAAGTTTAAATAATAATATAATCATTATTTCCAAAGTAAACATTCACATGTTTTTTTTTTTTTTGGGGGGGGGGGGGGGGGGGGGTTCTCTTCATTTTTCAGTTATTATAATATAGAATTTTTTTTAATAGCTTAGGAAATCCATAGCAAATAATAAAACAATACAAGTATTTGTAGTTGTTTTTGTAAAAGATCTGACTAGCGGAAAACATTGCTCTTCTTTCAAATAATATCCATAACTTCATGGTGAATGGTTATTTTAACATTTGTTTTGTAAGTAGGCCTTTATATAACTATAATCATGAAAAAAAAAAAAAAAAAAAAAAAAAAAGATAGCATTTACTTTTTAAGTATTTTGTTTAGAAAAATTTTGCCTTTAAAAGTTGAGTTTTTGGCACAAATTGCTTTTTTCTTTCCCCCTTTTCTTTTACAAATATTTATTAGTTTTGTAATAACATTATGTATAGATCAAATTTTAAATAATTAACTAATATAAAACAAATCACAATTTTTTTCCTGGTTTTTAGATAACAAAATAACTGACAAAATATTACATTTTTTTAAGTATATACAAATAGGAATAAAGATGTATTTGAGGAAAAAAGAGTGCCAATTTTTTAATAGAAAAAGAAATCATGTTTTCTGTAGACTTGTGCAATCATTAAAAATAGAAAACACTATAATTTTGTCATATATATTTTTTAATTGTCTTAAAGCATTTAGAAATGTTATGATTATTTGAGATTTAATTATTGATGATTAAAATAAACTAATACTCATGAGCCATAAAATAATAGATAGATGATTACATTTTAAAATAGCCCCAAGAAGATTGAGTATCAGGATCCATATGACAATATGAATGTACACCACCAAAATTGATTAATTTTTTTATATGTATTTTGCTCTTAAGAATAATGTTAAGAATTTGGTCCAAACATTTTAAGGACCATTTGAAGAATGCAAATTAAAAAAAAAAATTTAATAAAAAGAGAGAAATCAAGTTTGGATGGATGTACAGTAATATAATAGATTTTAAAAAGTATATAATGTATAATCTGAAGGCTTTAATCTATAGATTGAAAATTACTGTTTTATTTGTTCCCCCCCCCCCCCCCCTCTCAAAAGAGTTTTTTTAAGAACTAAAAATATTAAATAGCTAACAATATGTATTGTATAAAGACCCTTAACAGTATTGTAACATTTTTTGTTTAATATGTCATAGATAAAAGAGTTAAAGGCGTAGAACATCTTGAACAAAAAAGTTGCGTAATATCCTAACAAACCTGAAAATCAACGTTGATTTGGCCGGAATCATTGATTTCTAATTTATTTTCCATTCACAAAATGGTGCAAGCGGGCACTGACGTCACAGTGAGTAAAACAAGCGAGCTGTGATGTCAGTGCTTGCTTGCGCAATTTTGAGAATGGAAAATAAATTAGAAATCAATGGCTCTGGCCAAATCAGCGTTGATTTGTTTGTTAGGATATTACACAACTTTTTTGTTCAAGGTGTTTTGCGCCTTTAATCTACTACATAATTACAAATTACTTAATTAAGGGTTAGCTAGGTTGATCTTGATACTCATTCTACTACGTGAAAATAATTTGTTCATTTGCCATGTAAAAGATATTAAAAAAAAAAAAAAAAAAAATGATGTCTCAAAATTAAAAAGTCATCATATCTTGCTGGGTGCTTGCCTTCCGTCCTTCAGTAAGACTGAACTAGAAAGCTTAACCAACAATAAATATTTAATTATACAAGCTTTCTTTGTATCAAATATTTTTGTATTTATATTATTATCCTGTATTAAACTTATACACACAATGAAAACATTTTGTTTAATACATTTATATTGTTTTATAATATTATATATATTTTGATAGATATTTTGTTTTGTGCATTTAATGTCTTTCATGATATTAGTAATTATATACACACATTATATTATTATTCTATTGTACAAAGTAAATAATGTACTTTTTTTTATTGTAAAGATTTTTTTTTTCTTTGGAGGGATATTAAATATAAATTATAATTAAAGAAAAATTATATCATGTTTTTTATTCATTTTTAAAATTTTAATGTAATATATAAAATCTGTATTGAGATATTTATTTTATTATATATTATATATTTATTATGTATTATTATTTAATTATTTTTGGCTAGGCCTCAGTTAATAATAAGTATTGACTTTTATTTCTATAGAGTAGTTCTTAAATCTGTTATAGCAATAGGCCTGTGATAAATAATATTATAAATATGAAGCATAGAAAAATTCTTTCAAAAAACAAAAATAACAAACGTGTTTGTGACGCTTGGGAAAGTTTGTTTGAAAACAACAAACATGGATATTTGTATTATACATTCAGCCTTCATTATATATTGATGGCTACACATCATTTATATCATAGTAGTAGTATAACATATTTATATATTATTCATATATAATTCTAAAATATACATTCACCTTCTATTTTTATATTTTACTTATTTTTGTGTGTAAATATACCAAGTATTAAGCATTGTTCAATTAGAAAAGATGTGGGAAACAAGTTACACATATTTATAATAAAAAGTCATGAAGGCGCGATTTGAGATCAAGTAGGAAAAATACTGAATATAGTTATATACATTATATAATTTTTATGCATGTATTACACATTCATGTGTACAAGTGTCGAATGTTATGCATTATTTTTGCATGGCCATTATGTTGAATGTTGAAGTGTTAGTTCAAGAAAATATTATCAAAGTTTAAAATATTGTCAATTTTACCTATTAATGTGATTAATTATTTTACTTCAAATGTCAAAACTGTATAACAGAAACTTTCCACTTTAAATTAAAATAATAATCAAAACAAAATTCAAATTTTGAAGTTATAAAAATATATTTATACAGCGCAAAACCAGATAGTTCGCTTTTTTTTTTTTTTTTTTTTTTTTTTTTTTTTTTTTTTTTTTTTTTTTTTTTTTTTTTTTTTTCCCCTTCAAAACTGACAAGAGTGGTTTCAAAGGTTTCTGACTAGGCTGCATCGAATGGCAAACTTTTTAGTTTTCTTTGCACGCGCTTTGACCGTTATTAAACCCTGAAAACCTTTAGTTTTAATTTTAGCTTACATTTAGTAATTTTAATTGATTCGGCATCTTAAGAAACCTACAAATTTGATCACCGTGTTCCTAAAATTCTTCCTCAGGGCCCCGGAAAGTCTTAAATTAACATTTTGAGCTTCAAAATCAGCAAAGTATTGGATTGTATGTTTTTTGGGTTGAGAAATTCAATTTTTTTTTTTTTTTTTTTCGATCAAACAGTAAGGGTTTTAAGGGTCAGAAAAGGGTTAATTTTTTAAGTAGGATCAAAATCAAGGTCACCTATGTTTTTGGAAAACTAAATTATACTTATATTAATTTTGTCATCTTTAATTTTTGTGTTCAGATTAGATTTAAAACAGGTTTAAAATACCTGAAAATTCAATATTTTATGAAACTTATTTTAAGGTACTGTCTATGAACCCCTTTAAGTTTAGCAGGTAAAAAATAATTCAACCACAAACATTCATTTTTTTTTTTTTTTTTTTTTTTTTTTTTTTTTTTTTGCTCTCCTGAAAAATTAGAATACTCGGACATATCTGGTTTTGCACTGTGACGACTCTTATATGAAATAGACAAAAACAAATCTGATAATGGCCAGCTTTGTATCATTAATCTGATCATTTATCTTTAAAAATTAAATTTTCAATAAAAGCGTTTTTTTAATTGTTATACGACACTTGCTTATTTAAAGTACATGCAAATTTTCACAGGATTTAGATTTGGGGTCATTGATACACATTTTACTAAGTATTTCACGTGCAATATTAAGTGATAAGGACGTCTTCGAACCATACAATTGCTGATTTTTTTTCTTACTCTTGGTACTATTCTGACGTCGCTGTAGTTTCTTTTCTCTGTTTTCTCGCAGTCGGATCTGCTTCAAGATGCCCACTAGAAGCTCGTCTACGTTGTGCTGAAGCCCACTTGACGTTTCAATGAATTTGCAGTTGAGCGAACTTGCCAGGCTTTTGCCCTCTGAAATTATAGACATTAAAATATTATTATTACACAATAAACTTAATAATAAATATACAGTTTATATTATTTTTTTTAAGTGACTCATTTTTATGTCACATAAATAAGGAGAAGACTTTTTATATTATTTAAATTACTATTTAAAAAAAAAATAAAAAAAAAACTACGCAATACTGGTGGCCAGATTTTATGTAAAATTAGAAGAATAAACTTAATGCAAAATAGCTTTTGAACATTTAATTAGTTTTAATAATCTGTTAATACCATGATCATCGCATAAGGCTCAGCAATAAAAAAAAAGTGCTATATAGTTAATTAAATCTTAATTTATATATATTTTTAACGTATAATCAATAAATAATTTGAAATTCTTAATACCGCTTGTAGGAATGACCCGAGCTCTAGCGAGATCTGCTTTGTTTCCCACGACGATTACAGCTTTTTCCTGGGTAAAATTCTCACGCCACAGGTAGTGAAGGATGTCTTCTGCTACACGAACTGAAGCTCGATCTGTCACTGAGTATACCACAATACAAGCGTGGGGCTCGTATGTTGACAGCGAATTTTCCACCTATCAATTATAATGATCAACAATATTAGAATTCAAGCAAAGAAAAAACTATTTGGTTGAGTAGGTTTATCAGGTTTTATTAGGTTGAAAAGTGTATAAAAAGAGCCAAATAGAACTTTTATGTCAGCATTTATTTATTATGTTATATAATATGTCACGGCACAGGACATATTTATATTGCTACATAGCTCAATCAGGTACACACACACACACACAAGGAAAAGCGTATAAATAATTCAAAAGTTTTTAAATAAATAAATCCTAAAAATAATAATAAAAAAAAAATACCCCCAATTAAAAATCTGTTTGAATATATTATCGTATACCTAATATAATCGGTATACAGTAGACTTTTGCATATTCTTTAAAAAAATTAATTTGATATAAAAAAAATTGTGTTCGACAATCATTATGCATGTATTGATTTGTTTGCATTATGCAATATGCAAACAATAAAGCTGAATCCATGTGTAATTCCTATATCACACAGTTGCATGCACCTTAATCTTGTCTGTATATTGTGATGTGATATTATATTCAAAAGGTCACATGGGTATACAGTATATTCGAGACTGACAGAGGGAAAGAGAGAGATGAGGGAAGAAGAGACGCTAGATATGAAGTTTAATTACAGAAACCTCATCAGGTAAATTACGCCTGGCTTAACCCTCCTCTCTTAGCGCTCTCTTCTCCGCTTTTTGCTTAATCTCTGTATTTTATCTCTTTTTTTCCTTTTCTATTTCATAATATTTAACTTTTTTTTTCTTGCTCATTCAGCTAGAAATTTACCAGTGATAAAAAATATATTTTACAGCATAAAGTGAAAGAGAGAGAGAAAAAAATATAATTATCATGCAACATCATGTCTTAAAATTGCTAGAGAAATTTTGATTTAAATGTTCTGCTTTGTTATATATATATATATATATATATATATATATATATATATATATATATATATATATATATAGAGAGAGAGAGAGAGAGAGAGAGAGAGAAAGAGAGAGAGAGAGAGAGAGAGACTTGAGATTGGGTATCCTGAAATATAGGCAACAAGTTGGACACAAATGTAAAAACAGGAGCGCACGAAGCAGGTCGAGTATTTTTTTTATTTTTTTTTATTGATGTTGTTTTCTATTATAATTTTCTTACTTTATTCTTTATAAAATATTGTTGTACTTTATTCGCACGTATATGTTTGTCATTTTCATCGTCATTATAATGTCATAAAATGTTTTTATACAAATGTAAACAAACACAAAATAAGTTTAAAAAAAAATTATAATGAAAAAAAAATATATATACGTATATAATATATTCCTTTCTGTAGCATCTTGTATTATATAAAGAGAGAGAGAGAGAGAGAGAGAATAAAATTGAGGGGTTGTGTTTTGCTGTGAGATACGTGAAGGGTGAGTGAGAGAAAGAAGAAGAAGAAAATAAAATTGATGGCAGTCAAGAATTTGCTGGGGGCTGCGAATGAAGTAAGACTGCTGACTTTTGTAACCAAGGAAACATGCAGGCAGGGAAAAAAAATGTAAAAAAAAAGTCAATGAATTTAACCAGCAAAGGTCTCAAATCAGAGAGAGAGAGAGAGAGAGAGAGAGAGAGAGGAGGCAGTAGATGTTACACTTTTTACTTATTTTTTTGTTATTTTATTTACAAAATTTTTATCTAATGGAAATTATTCTTTAAACCCTGTAAAAATGTTCACTTATAAATATTATCAAATCATCAAATCATAGAGGCTAATATTTTATAAGTATCAAATTGTCTTTTTTTTTTTTTTTTTCTTTTTTACTTTGTTTATATACCCTTTTTTCTATTACGAGTATTATTAACGTGTGTGCTATAGATCATTAAAAATATATAAAGTCAAGATTTTAAAGAATAAAGTTTTAGAAAATCATGTTTAATCGTGTCTTATTGAACAAAAATGTGATATTTTTAATTAAAATAAATCTTTTAAAGAAGAAAATTTGAGAGAGAGAGAAGAGAGAATGCATAATATCATTAGTTTTTTTTTACAGCTTATAAATATTACTTATGTTTTCTACTCATCCATGTATTTTTTGTAAAATAGTATAATTATATTTTATTGTTACTTTTAAACAAAATATTACATAAAAACATAAAATAGAGGCTCCTTCAGTGTGTGTGTGTGTGTGTGCCTGCGTGCGTGTGCGTTATATATAACACTCCTTTATTTTGGCTACTTTAGGGAAATACAAAAGAAAACTACAGAATAGGAAAAGCAGCTTATAAATTAAGCTGAAAATGTTGGAGCTTATGACATGTAATGCTTGTTAGTTGCATCATTCGACTCGAATCCTCTACAGTATCTGTTCTAAAGGCTTACAAAATTGATCATTATAATAGTTTAGTACAAATATAACACTAAACTTACAAAAGAGGATCATAAATTTAATTACTAAATACAATAGACAATAATCAGTACCCTATAGAAACGTAATTATTAATTTTTTAATGAAAATGTTTTAAAATGTTTTAATAAAGTATAAGTAAAAATGTCTATGCATATTCTCCTCCTTCCCCAATAAATCCTAATATGAATTTTTGACCTCAATCAAAAGAATATGGGAGTGAATCAAATATATTATATATATATATATATATATATATATATATATATATATATATATATATATATATATATATATATATATATATATATATATATATATATATGTTTAAACTTCAAATGATATAGTTTTCCTTCACTACACATAGTGTAGATCAGAACTCCACGAGATGGCGATATTTGTATCAAAGTATAATATATAAATATTTGAAAATATTTATCTAGCACTATAACACCATCTGAGACGAATCATATAAATGCAAATAAAGTAAAACAGTTAAAAGGGACGACGGCGGCCGGAATCGAACCGACAACCTTTGGATTTGCGCTCCACTGATTCCGGCCGCCGTCGTCCCTTTTAACTGTTTGACTTTATTTGCATTTATATGATTCGTCTCAGATGGTGTTATAGTGCTAGATAAATATTTTCAAATATTTATATATTATACTTTGATATATATATATATATATATATATATATTATTATTATTATTATTATTTTACATACATTTATATTTTACAGCTCAATTAAATTGATTTGTTGACAACAACAAAATAAGTTCTATATGCATCAAGGTCCATATAATATAATAAAGAGGTTGAGCACAGCACAAAACTCGCGTACTCGATTTCATTTTACGATGGATTGTACTTGGTTCTAAGCCAATACGATGCCATGCACCAGTTACGTCACTGATAAGGTGAATAAAGTTTCAAGTGGTGATATGAGATCCATGGTGAATTCCTTTAAGCAGCGCGACCTTGGCCAAAACTTTTCCCGGAGCATCTAACCTCTTATATATTATGGACCTTGTATGCATTCGCAGAAATAATAGAATATAGTATTTCTTTTATTTGGGGCCATCAAATATGTGTATACCATGTGTATACCCAATGTATGTGATCCTCTAATACACGTAAGTATATAGTAACAGCAAGATACACATAAATCATATACTTAATAAAAAAAATAAAGTTTTAAATATATATATATATATATATATATATATATATATATATATATATATATATATATATATATATATATATTATATTATACACACATTAACTCAAAGTGCGCTTAAGTATTTTTTTTAAGCTTTTTACTATAATATCCTGCTTTACAATAATCTTTTGTTAAACATGAATATATACTACATACTATAGCTGCTTCGTTATCGTTATATTTGTTAGTAAAAGTGTATTTACCTTGCATACTAATAAAATAAGTATTATTTTCTATGTGCCTTCAAGCTACATTATTATTATAATAATAAAGCTTATTATGAAAACTGACAATGAAAAATAATACTTCATGCAAAAGTGTAGTAATGAAGTGTGTTGTGTGTGTGCCAGTTTTATTATTATTAACATAAAGCTGTTGAGAAAATTGCTATATCGATTAGTTGTGTAAAAATCTATACAGTTTGATTGTCTGTGTAGCGGAGTGTATGTGGACGTAGATTAAGGTCTTGTTGCGCCTTTTTTTTTTCTTCCTATTATTTCATCAGGACACTGGCCAAGTGAGAGAGAAAAAGAATAAAACAAAGTAGAGTAGTAGACCCTTCGTTTTCAACAACATGTACAAGACAGTGAGAGTAAAGAGAGAGAAAAAAAAAGGCTAGATCGTAAAAAAAATGAAGTAATACTATGCCAAGCGAAAAAGAAAAAAGATGAAACTCATTTTTTTTATATATATAAATTTAATTTTGAATTTAATTAAATAAGTTCTCAAATTTATTTTTTTTAATCTTATATTGATATAATATATAAGCACTCATATCATTTTATAATTATTACACGTTTAATAAAGGAAATTGAAATTAGTCAAATTTTTCGTAACCTATATATTCACTTGAAATGTTTTTCATATAAAATTGTGTATTTACTTCCTTTGATATGATATGATATGTATAATATATAAGCTTACTTCTTTTTTTTTTTTTTTTTTTTTGCCTTGCTCGCTGTACGCCTGCAGCGTTTGTTTAAGCTACCCGCTGTACGTAAATGTTGAAAATGTTGCCGAACTGCCAGGGGCAATAATTATGAATTGAAAATCATAATACTCTACAATATACACAAAGTTATAAAAATAGCATTTCCCAGTAGCGAAGTGCTTTTTTTTTATTTATTTTTTTCCTTCTCTTTTTTTTTTACTTTATATTATATATAATAATATAATACTATCGTCCCTCTATGACACGTAGATTTTTTTCTTTAGTTTTTATGAACTAATGTATTTATTTTATATTGAATCATATATTTGATCTAATATAACTTATTAATAGCTCTTACGTGTATTATTAATAACCACTGAAAAAAAGAAACTGAAGATTTTGAACTTTAATGATAAATACATAGCAATACATCATCATATATAACATCTCCTTTTAAAAAAAGGTATAAATTATGTCTAATTTAAATTATTTAGCACAAGATGTCTATAATATACATTACATCTTTAAAATGAAACAATGTAATAATAGAAGTTTCAAAATTCTACATTTTTTTATTCATTTTATTTAAATAAAAAATTTTATTTATAAAATAATAAACTCGAATTTAACAAGCATCAAACATAGCCTTGAAAGCCTTGAAGAGTATAAAGTGTATAAACAGAGCTTAACAAGCAGAGAGAGAGAGAGAGAGGGAGAGAGAGAGAGAGAGAGAGAGAGAGAGAGAGAGAGAGAGAGAGAGAGAGAGAGAGAGATGTATTTTTTTCTTTTCAAGAAAAAATAAAGAATTATCTTCTTTTTAACAGAAAAATATATAAGTTGAAATTCTTTGAGATTAACTTATATAGTTGCATTTAAAAAAAATGTATCTCTTGAAAGCAACACAAAAGAAAGAATTTCATTTTTTAATAAAAAAAATATGTTGTTATATGGAAGAAAATATTTTCTAGGTATTCAACTTTTGTACATTTTATAATAATAAGTTTTGTAGATTTCTTTTTTCATGATATTGAAATATGAAACAAAATTTCAACTACAACAAAAACGGCACACATAAAATTTTATTATTGCGTACTTCACTCACTCTAAAAATAAAATACAAGTTTTGCCCATATTAAAATATTCTGTGTTTCTTTTCCTATTAAAAAGTTTATACAGAATCCCAAAGTGTTCAGTTTAAATGAAAATTAAAGTTGCTATATAATTCGCATAAGTGATAAGAAATTAACGTATAAAATAAAAGTTCTAGCATATAGTGAAGAAAATTGCACTGCTCTTGTTATGTAGTTAAAAAAAGCTTATAAAGGATGATACTCATGTGCACAAATTATGAAAATTATAAAATTAAGGTTGTTAAACCATGAAATAATTTAGGTGTTGTTTTAGTTATTCTTCTAGCTCGTTATTTCATTTTTATTATCTTGTAATTTTAACTTCTTTGTAAATTTAAGAATTATAACCAAAATAATTTGTTAAAAAAAAGTTCAAATAAATAAAATTAAATTATCAGAACATAATATAGGGTGTATCCGCATGACGTCATATTTTATGCTCTTGGAGGCCATATTTAGAGTAATGAGAATAACAATGCTCAGCATAGGACAAACTTCGTTTTTGGCTATTTTCTTTGGGAATTTGGTATTTTTTTTATTATTATTTGCCTTATATACTTGAGATAATATTATATACTCAACCTATATTAACAGAATCAAAAATCTTATAAATATTGCTTAGTATTTTTAGAGTGGTTAAATGAGTTATTTTCCCATGCGGCTCATGTTATTGAGTGATCCAACATGGCGTTGACTTTAACATGAATGCATACACCCTATAGCAAGTTTTTGTTGCAAATATATAGATTTAAAATATCAACTTTTTGTTCTCTCGTTCGATTTTATTATTTTTTATTTTCTGTTTAAACAAAACAAAAGGTAAAACAATCATATATGTAAATCAAAAGAAGTAACAAGGATTTGTGCGAACGTTCTTATATATATTCTGAATACCCAAGTGATGTGAGCCACTGAAAATTAGAATAAAATGCAAATAAAAACCCTGTTCAATTTGATAGAAAGCATGGCTTTACCGTCGTCTTAAGGGAATTAAATTATAAACAAGGGTATACTTTTAATTACTTTGTGTACAGAATGAAAATATCATAATATAGTAGATGGATTTTTGTAAGAAAAAAAAAGTTTGAAAAATACATTAATATTAATTTATTTTTTAATTATAAGTATAATTTTTATAAGTGTAATTGGTAAATTTTAGTGTAATATAACAAAAATGAATTAAAATCTTTGACATTAATTTTAGAAAAAGTTAACTATTTTTATTAAAATTAGTTTTAAAAATAAGTAGCATTATGATTTAATAGCAACAAAGAAACTATAAAAACTATTTGTTACTTTTTATCAACTATCAAATAAATTTCAAACATGCTATCTCGCATACTCTTTTTTATATATATATTATTATTATAAAAATAACATGTATCTGAACTCGTAACTATTTCATATCACCATTATTATATATAGAAAAGAAGAAAAATTGCACTTTCAGAAACCTCTCAGAATTTCTATTGTACGATGTGAATTGAATGGAAAAGAGATGAATATAATGGATGTATGAGTGAGAAATGTAAAGCCTTACGGAGGTAACTATAGAATGTGGAGAAAAAAAATCCCTGCGTTGATGGCAGAGAAGTAAGGAAGAAACCCAATAACATTCACACTACAAATAGGATACCTCAGGTAATAAATGGTAATAATACTTACCGACATTTCACTACTTGGATGATCTATGAATACGATTTCCGATTCTTCTCCATCTAGTAAAATCGATACTGTCTTCTCACCAAATTCATCATCTGTAACAAAATTCGTGCAAAGAGCAGTCAACGTCTTTTAATATTCTTTTAAATATATTTTCTTTTGTACTAAAACGAAGCTAATTTTAATTTCAAGCAGTATTGTTATTAATATTATATTCTATGTTTTGTATTTGATGAATAATGATATATGAGATAGAGTGATTTTGTTTCTATAATGTAAATTATTATATTAAAATTGACATCAAAAGCTTGAAGTTAAAAAAAAAATCATTTTATTGTTACAGTTTCAGAAATATAAAATTAAGATGATAAATTTTGTTACATATTTATTTAAAGTTGAGTACGATCGTTGATTGTGTTTCAGTAAAAGAAATAAAATGAAAGAGAAAAAGTAAGAAAATTGAGATAGCATAGTAAAAGCAACGTCAAATATATACGCCAACACTACTTTATGAAGATGTGACTGTCAAATTTACATGTTAAAAATAAAAGAGAGAGAGAGATGCAAGAATGATTGGCAATGAAATGTGTGCAAAGTTGCATATATGACTATAACTTTCATGCAAACATGCAAATAATATAAAAAAGTCAGTTAATATATTATGGTTTAACAGAGCTGAAATTAATATTAATCATAACTTCTAAAGGTCTTTTCATGCAAAAGGGGTAAATATATCACTGTAATAAGTTCTCTAAAATTTAAATACCTATATATCGTATAAAATATAAATACATTTATAAAAACAGAGTTTTAATATATCTCGCATGTAATACTATAAATTAAAATAGCGTGTTTTTTTTTTTTTTTTTTTTTTTTTTTTTTAAGGCAAAGTAATAATAATGTTTTTGCTCTGTATTGATAATTTTAGATTTCAAAAAAATTTAATATAAAAAAATATAGTATTTCAATTGAATAATATTCTGTCGGTGTATGATTGTGTGAAGTATAATTTTTTTGGTGTAAAGTAAGTGGATGGAATAAACCATTGAATATTAATTTTTTACATTACAGATTAACAGTATATATTTACACACACACACACACACACACACACACACACACACACACACACACACACACACACACACACATATATATATATATATATATATATATATATATATATATATATGTGTGTGTGTGTGTGTGTGTATGAGATTTTTTCCTGGTTTTTAAATAAAAAAAAGGGAACAAATTTGTAATTCATTTCTGCGACACACATAGCAGAATTACTGCTGGGGTGGATGAAGTTTTATCACTAAAAATAAATTTTAATATAAATATAGTATTTAAATTATCTGCCAGTGAACAATTTCTATTATGTAATCCAACTTGCTTGTATGCTTCAATAGCTACTATATATTCACATTTGTTTGCTCTACATTTATGTTAGTTGAATAAATATATTCACTGCACTCGCTGGATTATAGCAATGTTACTTTAGCATTACTTCTGGACAAACGAAATCCATCATATTTGGGTATGGTATAAGCCATATGAATATACAAATGACATATTGATCAGTGATCACCTAGTTATTATGTAAATAATAATCGTAAATCACTAGTTAATTATGTGCTAAATTTATTTATTTACTTCCATAATGTATTTTCAATTTAGCTTTCATGTAGTATTTTTTCCTTCAAAATTTCAATCATATTTTCCCTACGTTTAGCCATTTTTTTTCTTTCTTTATGCATTTATTTTTTCGTTGTTCTCCCCCAATCTTTCAATCTTGAGGTTGTGGAAGTTTCCATCATCGGTAAAGCACTCTATATCCAACATGACATATATATTTTGTTGTTGGTGCATCATTTTTGTTTTCTCATATTATATTATATAGTTGACTATACTACATCATCAGAAGATAGAACCAAGTTGAGTGGGTACTTGAATATTATGTTCAGTCCAGACTCCAGATATAGTTTTCTCTCTCTCTCTCTCTCTCTCTCTCTCTATTTTATATTGCTTTTTTTTAACTCGCCCCCTGTGGGATTTGGTTCACAGCATCTTAAGCACTTGTTAGTCTACAATTTGGTCAACAACTTATAACCAATATTTTATCAGATGCCAGTTACTGTTTATTATTATTATTTTATTTACTAGTGTGGTTTTTAAAACAATATTTATGTTTTATTTAACTGAAGGAAGTTAAATTGAAAAATAAAATACATCAACTAGAAAAAATATTATACGTAATTAATTTTATTATTTTAGACGTGTTCCTTTTTCCGTATTATTTTTTATAAAAAAAAAAAAAAAAAAAAAAAAAAAAAAACTGAACTTTAGTTATTTTACTGTCTGCCTTATCTTGCTCTTGCTCATTGGTAGTATAATTTTAATATATATAAAAAAGTAATTTTTGTTGTTGTTCTAGTGATGTTATTGTAGTTTTCGTTTTATTATTATTTTTTTTTTTCGTTCAGTATTATTACACTGTTAAAACGCAATGTAAATCTGCAATTTATGTGCTTCTCATCCTCTTTTGTGAAATTTGATCACAACTTTTGTTTGTATTTTAACTTCGATCTCAATCCTATATTATTTACTTTGATTTTATGAACTTATGATCTTTCTAAAATTGAAGCATTTCAATGTTCTAAACCTCAATAAGTATACACAGGAAAGTTTTTTTTCAAACTTTTCAAATATATTTTCTGTGAAGGAGACCGCATACAACCTTTTCTGATTTGAAGCATGAAATATATTTTATATAAAAACTAAAAAGTTTGTGATGAAAACAAAATACATGAAAAATGATGGTTTTTAAAGTTGTTTCTCTTCGTTCATTTTTATGTTAAATCTCACAGTTTTATTTAAATTTGTTCTATCGCATGAACAACCAAAATGAATTTTAAGTGAAATTTATCGCAAGCATTAAGAGCTGACATTTTTTTAGACTTGAGTTTTTAATTAGGCTTTTTTATTGCTAACAATTAATGTACGATGAAGAGAGAGAGAGAGAGAGAGAGAGAGTGAGATCCTTAGGTTTGAAATGAGTTAAATTTATTATAATTATGTTTGAATTATTTTTCATTAATTATACAAAAAAAAACAGTGGTGCAATGGTATACATGCGTACTGGTTTGACGAGCGAGAGACCATGAGTTCGATTCTCAGTGGGTATATAAAACGTAATGAAATTGTTGTTTAAATTTTATAAATTTAAAATTATAACTGCATGGACTGTTAAACATTTGGATTAAATTGAGAGGTTTCACTCATTAAAAGCCGTTAGTTATTATTATTATGGTACTTTTTCAGAGGCCGTGCTCTCGTCGCACGTTGATGACCGTGCTAGTAAGTACACAAGTTATACAGTATAGGAGAGGTGTTTATAGGCTTGACAGGTCTATTCATGTCTCCGGCCATGCAGTCCTGGCAATGGTGGTAGTGGTCCACGTTAAGGTACTACTTTAGGGTAGCAATGTTGTCGTAAAATTTAATTTAATATCACTTTTTAGGTTCATAATGAACCAAGGAACAATTCTCTATACTCCAAAAAGTTTCGGCTCAAATCAAATCTTCCGCAAATTAGCATTAAAAGTCGTTGGGATACGCCCCCTTTAACACGCAAAACATACAAAACTTCAAGCTCCCCGTGTGCAAAATTTTTCTTGACCAACTTCTAAACAAAAAATACTAGTGTGTTCTATAGATCAAGTTTTAATGAATTTGACTTTTTAAACGATTTTTACGAGACATTTATAGAGAAAAAAATTAATGAAGATTGCATATTCACATTAACATGGGTCAATTTGCGATAATTTTTTTCTCGGCAGATTCGTTCTAGAAAAATCTGAAAAATCATTTTTCATTAAAAATCAACACGAAAAACAAGCTAGTATTTTTTTTAACCGCTGAAAATTTTTTGAAATTGTTCAAAATTAGGGTCCAAATATAGATTCATTAGCATTAGGGGGCGGGGCACTTGCGATACTTTGACGCTCTGTTGCGACGAGAGTTTTTAAGATAGAATTTTTTTGATTTCATTTTTGGGTACACCAGCCTTAACTTAATTTAAAGTCATAACAAAAAATTTTCACTCCTACCCTAAAGTAGTACCTTAAAGGCATAGAAAACATGAGACAACACGTTCTTTTTTAATCATTAAACACAACATGGGATTTACAAAACTGACGATAATTTTTACCAGAATGTAAATGTGGCACCACAAGAGAGTGTGAAAAAACTGATAATTATGCAACTTGCGTAAATATTTCTGTTTATGACGTCAGAAACAGGCAAAAATTAGTATGAAAATGTTGTGCGGGTTGCATAAATTGAAATTTTCTGATCACTGCTACGGCGCTACAGTTGGGTTTAGAGACCAATTAATGTTATTTATGTAAGTCCCATCATGTGTTTTGTGATATAAATGCTAATGTTTTCATGTTGTATATGCCTTTCAGTTAGAGGTATCTTGTGACGGTTCACCAATCTAACTGTAAGACCTCATCTCATTTTTTTCTATTAAATCACACGTTGTTGGGTTTATTCTGCTAAGAGGTTCAGAACTCTTTTTTTTTTTTTTTTTTTTTTTTTTCATTTTCATTTTTACCCTAATGGCTTAATTGTTTAAGCTTTATATATAAAATATTAAAAAAAAAAAAAAAAAAAACGAATTTGTTTGCATGCAAAATTCATTAAAATTATTAACTTTGCATACAAATTAATTAAAATTCCTTAAGAAAAAAGTTCACAAATAACACAAATATATTGATTTAATTGTTGCAGAACCACCACTTTGTAAACAAAATTGACGCTTTGCTTATGTAGGAAGGTTTAAGGTGCGATAGATAGAAATGAAATTAAATATTCTATAAGATTGAGATGTAGACTGTATGTCATGTCACCGAGTTTTGATGTAAGACGAGGCTCCATAAGGCTGAAGTTATATTGGTAAAATGATCGAGCCAATGCACATTGCGTATTAAGATTAAGAATATATAGTCAAGGGGGAAAAAAATTGTTATTCAAATTTTCTTTTTACTAAGAGATATCTTACTACTTACTTGAGGATACATTGAAAAGTAATAAATACTCAGAACATTATTTCATGATGTTTTGCATACGTAAAGAATGAGTGATAAATTTTAAATTTTACACATTGTATTATTGATTGGTATCGTATATTTCTTTTTTCCGCGACTAAACAAAGTTATTTATCAAATTGCCGCAGGTTATAATTTAGTAAAATATTGTTGTTATGTCTGATTTTTCTCTCGTTTTTAGATGAAAAACAAAGGAAAGTAACAAAAGCTAAAGGATATAGAAAAGATAAAAGGCAAAAAAAAAAAGTCAAATAAAAATTATTAAAAATATTTTTATTTTTTTATGTGATATTAATTGAGTTTGAATAAAGTCGTTATAACTGGATATATTCTCTTTCAATATATATTTACTTTTTTAATATTGTGTCAGTTGATATATATATAAAATATGAGTAATATGGGTTACAAAAACAGTCATTATTAATCTAATTTTTATTTTATACTTATTTTTAACCTATATAATTTATAGTTTTTTCCCCTTAAATTTTAAAAGTAATTTACAATTTATTTTTGAAGAATTTCTGTTTGTTTTCTCAATTATCTGTTAGAAATATTATAAAAGTTTAAAAATATATGTTATTTATATAGCTACAACCTATAATAGTTATATTGAATGTCATAAAAATTGCTAGTTTACATTTTTATAAAATACATTTTGTTATAATTTTTATCAAACACTACTTTTATAAACTTCGTATTTACGTCATTATATATTTCAATATCAAAATAATTTACAAAGAAAGATAGAAAACACGCAGCGAGGAAATCGACTTTAAATTTAATTGTTATATTCAAAGTCTTTCCCATACAGCGGATATGACAAAAAAAAACAAATTTATTTTCAAATATACTGTATATGTAGGTTTTCAGTGTTTTCCTGATTTGTGGTTCAGTAAATTTAAATAATTATAATGCAGACAACAGAACAGAAATGTATTATTTTTTCTATAAATTTTACCTATACAAAAAAAAAAAAAAAAAAAAAAAAAAAACGATTTAAAGCCCTTGTCAACTTGCTTTTTTATCATTTAGAATACTAGATTGATAATTACCATACGTTACCATACGTTAATATCCATGAATTAGACACCATCACGTTGATTATGTATTTATTTTCGTTTATTTTCCTTTTTGCGGTTTTATCACGTATCTGACGACACAATGTACCACCGCTAATCACAGTCACCGCTCTGGTCACGTGATAAATTTAAGCCCTTCCCTCAAGTTCTTTACCCCTATCACGGCCCCATCGGTACATTGTGACGTTAGATACGTGATATAACCGCAAAAAGGAAAATAAACGAAAATAAATACAAAATCAACGTGTTGGTGTCTAATTCATGGATAATAAGGTATGGTAATTATCAATCTAGTATTCTAAATGATAAAAAGGTAAGTTTACAAGGGCTTTAAGTGATAATATTGATAATGAAACAAACATCATATGTTATCAAACGATTAATAATAAAATATTACATCATAATATTACTTTGTAGAATTATAAACTTGCTTTTTTCCTTATTATTGCAACCGGTTTCATTCAAAGTAAAAGGTATGCTTAAAAGATAATAAACTATTATGTGTAATTTCAACTTTTAATACGTTTATTTTATTAGATTTTGAGTTACAAGAAAAACTTATTAAAAGTTTTTATTAAAGCATTTATTTAGTTATTAGTGTAATCTTGATCTTCTTACGAACTAAAAGAGCATCTTTTCTCTATAAATCTGCTTGACGCATGAGAAATATCACAATTTAATTACTTGGGATTAAAACTTGGTCCAGATGATTGAAGGAGTAACGGTATAATACTCTTCAACTGCATTACTTCAGAAAGTAAAAGATTTATACAACTTTTACAATGATATTATAAGAGTTCAAAGAAACTTTTATATATTTTTAAGTCTTTATGATTAAAACCCATACTTTTATTTTTTTTTCTAAAAATAATATAAATTTATATCAAAAAGTTTAATTACTTCATTTTATTTCTCAAAGGAAATGAAGTTTTTAATGTAGAATTGACAAATTACAACGCGTTTAATTAAAATTGTAATTTTTATACCGTTTGAATAATTGCATAACTTTTATTTAAGAGATAAAAAGGAATTAATAAAATGGGTTTTCCTTTCTTATAATCGTGAATGTTTGATTTATACAATTATTTATATTCAAAGTCCCCTGATGTTAATTAGGAAAATTTTATTGTGAATTTATTTAATTATCATTTCAATGTAAAATCCACTGCTTATTTGTGAAATCTTACTATCTGTAATAAAAAAAAAATGGAAACAAATATAGTATAAAATATAATAAAATGTTTTTGCGTAAAATATGTAGAAATTTTAACCTTAAAGCCAAAGACCACATAAAACAACATAAATTTTATGTGCTTTTTAATGAATAAACACGAAATGGGATCTTCAAAATTGAAAACAATTTTTACTAGAATGTTAATGTAGGCCCACGAAAGAGCGTGAAATACTTTAAAGTATGCAATTTGCGTGAAAATTCATGTTTATGACGTCAGAAACATGCAAAAATTAGTATGAAAAAGTTGCGTGGGTTGCATAAATTGAATTTTCTGATCACTGCTACGGGGCTACAGTTGGGTTTTGAGACAAATTAATGTTATTTATGTAAATCTCATCAAGTGTTTTGTGATATAAATGCTTATGTTTTTCTCTGGCCTATTCCTTTAAGAAAAAAAAATGTATATACCTGAAATATTTAAATTTAAGTTTCAATGTATGTATATGTATGTAAAATGTATATATATAATATTATTTTCTTAAAACTTTTTATTAATTAGTCTGTAATTTTCTCTCCATTTTATGTTCAACTTTATATTTTCTATACAAATTGTTTTTGTGTTTTAACAACAAGATTAATAAACTTTTTTTTTACAGCCTCTTTCAAAGGAACGCAAGTTGAAGAGGCTTTGTTTACGTAATTACAGTGCGTAATAATGAAAGTGAGATGAAAATTCTTAGCATACCTTATAGCTTTGCTTTTTCACAACTCACTCACGCAGACTCAATTACAGTATTATATAGAAGTTATAAATTTCAACATTGTTTTTCAGCTATTCTTCTATATATATATATAATAGTAATAATACAATATAATAATGTATAACTATAATAAATGAAAGCAATTTTAAACTTTTAACGTGTTTGTATTATGTATACATTAATTATAATATCCGCAATGTGTAAAATAGTTTGTTATATGTCATATAGTTACGTATAATGGTATTTTATAATTACAAATAAGTCATTGTCATTGTTGAAATTATTTTAAAACCACAATTTTTAATTGAATATAATTTATATAACGTAACTATTTGAATTGAAATTTAACGTTATGAAAAGTTATGTAGTCACCTTGTATTATTTTATGTTACCTGTAAATTCCATACCATGCATACTGTATTTATAACAAAAAAATAATAATGCTAATAGTTTCTAGCATGGCCGATAAAAATATAAATTAACATGAAGCAAAAATAAAAAATGAGACATATATGTCATTGCTAAAATAAAATCATAAAGCTCGAAAAACTATTGTATACTTTATTTTACAACTTACAAAAAAAGGTGTTTGTTTCTAGCATAACGTTAGAATTGAGCATGCAATTTAAAAATAAAATGACAAAATTAACGTATAGGGACTCTCAAACAAAGCAACTTCAGACTTAAATAAAGAAAAAAACACTTTACCTTTTTGCGTTGTAACTGTATTTCATTAATAAATAATTAGCATAATTATATATTTTTGACTCAAAGTATTAATTTTATTATTATATTAATAATAATAATAAATTTTTCCCCTTGTATTTTTATAAGCATATTAAAGAAAAGCAATTAATTTTATATTATGCTGCTTTATTATTATTATTTTTTAATTTTTAATAATAATATTTCTTTTTACATCACATGCAAAAGATGATGTCAAGCAAAAAAAAAAAAAAAAAAAAAAAAAAAAAATGAGCAAGCATAGAAGAAACACGATCAACACGTACTGCGGCACTCACCGAGCGAAGCGTCATATGTATTCATATACTCTGAGGTCATGAATTGAGAAACAAGGGCTGTCTTGCCTACCCCTGCATCTCCTAACAATACCACGCGATGTTTAGCAACTTCTGTACCACAATCCTCAGAGCTGACGTAGCTAGAGCCGCAACATGAACCTTCAAATGGTGAACGTTCTCCAGGACTCACACCACTGATGTTACTATGCCTGAAACCAAACAATATTTTGTAATGGAAATATTTTGGATGGAATTCAATCATAATTTTAAAAAAAGGGATATTAAATATAGATTGGTAACTATTTGGTATTACTACGGTATAACTTATAGTACATTTGTAATTCTAATAAAATAATTGATAAATAATACGTACATAAAATTTGATATACCTTCGGAGATTCTGTAAAAGGGTTCAATTTATTATTAAAGTTTAAATTACAAGTTAGTGAACATGAATTGAACACATTTTTACATATTTTCGTTTGTAGATTAAAATAATATACTGTACTGTAATAGTTTCCTAAAACAAACGTTTACTACTTTAAAAAAAAAAAATTGACTCTGATGCTAAGAATTAAGTTGAATAAATTAGAACAATGAATGTTGTGTAAATATTGTCTTTCATTTCTAGTATGTACATAACTTTTTGAGTGTAAGGACTTGATTTTATAAGTTTTACGAATACGACATATTGAGTATACAGTATATAAACGGTAAATCAATACAACGACTTTTCGAGTGAAAATAACTTAACTTTTTACATATATATATTTTACAACTGGTGATTTTTACGATTGAAGTTCAACAAAAAAAGTAAAAAATGACATCCAAAATATATGAATTTTATATATTTTTGAAATATTGGAGTCGTGCAAAATTATAAGTTCAAGAAACCATTTTTAAGGTTTTATTAAGGATTGTAGATTTTCTCTCTTCCAATTTGATATGGAATATATTATTTATTTTCAACTGTGATTTTTGTATGTTTCCTTTTAATGAAATAATACAAATATATATATCTGCTGTACAAAGTTATTCTGCTTAATAAAATCTCTTAAGATGTTGTCACGTTTGTACACCCTTATTCGCTTTAACTTTTAAACATACGTATATAGAACATTCTATACTGTAGAACAAGAGAACATGTAAAACTATATAATCATGCAGTAGGAAAAGTTGTCCGGAAAATGTTTTATGAGTTGTACTACATTCAACAAAACTTATACACTATATAATATATATAAAACTATTGTTCTACACAAACGGTTAAAATACCATACAGGTGGTTTCTTTTTCAAAGTAATAATTGTAATACAATAAAATTAAGGTTAATGGCACACATACATACAAACATTATAAAACATGAAATTTAGTATTTCATTATTGTTGTACACAATAAGTACACGACAAATTCTCATTAGTTTTGTTGTATATAAGTTTCATAATTTAGCTCACACCCATGTATGTTATTTGTATAGTAGTGTGTGCTATATATTATACAGTATTAAAACTCTTTCTCTCTCTATAATATATATATATATATATATATATATATATATGTATTTTAATCAAATCGTGGTCGTTTTTAGATCAAAGAATAAAATGGTAAGCAGTTTGTGGTTTTCTTTGTTAGTGTACCCAAGGGTCAAGTATACTGTTCCAAACCAAAAGTGAGTATTATAGTATAATATGGTATTGGAACAGTCTCTGTATGTATAACGTATACTTTACCTACCTATACAATATACGTTGGTCTAAAAATTGAAGCCATGCTGCTGACCTATAAGTGACCACGAGGAAAAGGTCGTAAGTTCAACTATGAACCTCATGTACGCTTAAGTGACCCTCCTCTGCTCAACCCTTCTCGAGTGATCAAATCAATATTTAACTTGCAATGAACGCAAGAGAGAGAGAGAGAGAGAGGAGAGAGAGAGAGAGAGAGAGAGAATATGTATATAGAGTTAACAAAGTAATGCTAAATAAAAATTATATTTAATTATACTACAGGGGAAATGTTTGATGTGCACATTTTTTTTCCTTCTGAAAAAATTGTAATTGAAAAGCTTTATTTATTCTGATTATACTATGAGCATCGCTTATAATTATAGCTTTTCAATTGAATATATTATGCTTTATATACCATATGAAATTCATAAAAAAAAACTATGTTATATTTTATATATTATTAAAGAGTATACAACTGGTTTTTGGTTTAATTTATTATAAAAGTTCAATTAATTTAGCAAGGTTTTTTAGTCATTTGTCCAAGATGCAAGAGGTTATTATATTTTATAGCTATATATACATGAATCTACTACTACTGAATCTACTAGCTACATATATTTAAAATATTAACTTTTATTATATTCATATGTATGCGCACTTTACTTGTCTGTTGTTTGTTTCAATAAATATTTTTTTTTTTAAATAAAAATTATTATCGTGAATAAAAATTACCTCTATATTTATTTTCTTTTACTATAACACTATATATAACCCCCATTAAGTTGTAACCAATAGTTAAACGTTTTAGTTTAGATGTTATTTTGATTGTTGCAACGTAAATTTATATCTTATGGAATTATTTTTAATTCTTGGGTACATTGATTTAGTTTTCATAATTGTTTAAGTTTCGTATAATTAAGATACGCACTCTTTAATGACGATTGAACCAATTTAAGGAAAGCCATTTAATTAAATTTATAAGAAATAATTCAATTAACTGTGTTAAATAGATAGATTTACCCCAAACTCTAAATAGCTAAGTTATTTAAATTATAATGTATATAAGCATAGGATTATGAACAACAATCCTTAAACTTTATTTAAAAGGCAAATTCCTATCATTATTATTATACACACACTACATTATCTTCATTATGTAAATTACTTTAGTTTTGTGGTACTATAAAATAATCCAACAATGTGATATGGTACTAGTACTAATAATTACACTATATAAAATACGCTTTACAAAAGTATCATATTTTATACCGTAAGATGAACTGTAAAATGATATTTTTTTCAAATATGTTCATAAAACATAAAATAAAACATTATTATTATCTCTATATAAGCGTGATACGTAGATTAGTGTCATCATAAAATATTTAATACATGAGCTAATAATGTTATAATAAATCATCTCTAGAATCAAGTAATTATAGTATTAAAGTGTCAGCCTACTTGTTAATAATTAACTCATTCAAGATTAAATTAAACGTAATAAAATTACTTTAATAAGATATTAACAAAAATGTTTTTTTTATCACAATTTTAAAATTTTATTATTCTATATTTATTCTATTATATGTATATAATAATGAACCTCTCTCTTATTTACTGTGAAAAAGAGAAAAAAAAGAAGAAAACTGGAATTTCAATTTTAAGACTGTATAATTTGTTTGCTCTTATTCTCTCTTAATTATTCATAGAGTAAATATAATTATAAGAATCATATGACTTTAGTCAGGGGTTGACTATATTTTATAAGGTGGTACATAGTGGGACTTGTCCCGGCAAAAGAATTTTAATCGACATTATGGGCTTCCAGAACATCCCTTCTTTGTCCACTATATGTACCGACATAAAATATAAACCCGTTTCTACCCCTGAATATAGTCTAATGTATTTGTATTATTTAAAACGTATAAAAAATATCCACTTTATAAAAGGTTAATTGAATGCAATAAAAATTATAATCACTAGAAGAACAGAGACAGAGAGAGAGAGAGAGAGAGAGAGAGAGAGAGAGAGAGAGAGAGAGAGAGAGAGAGAGAGAGAGAGAGTGTGAATTGATGATTAAAACAAAAACAGAACATACATTCACACGCACACGTTGTATAATATGTTTTGTACATAAGATTTCTCTGGCTAAAAGCAATAAGTGCATGGATGAATTGTACACCGCATTTGTGTACGAACTTTATGTAATTCAATTGTTGTAATTTAATCTATTTGGTTACAAAATAATAACACATAAAATCATAATATGCAAATCATATTATTTAACATGCCTCACTTTGCGTAATAATTACTCATTTAGCTCTTAATTTCATGCTCTATAGCTCTCATAACATGAACAAACGATTTAATCTACTTTAAAATTTTACACCCTATGAAACAAATTCATGTATATCATTAATTATTATTTTAATTAGTTATCACTATCAGGTTATGAAACATATAGATATGCAGAACATGCAATCAATATAATTATTATAATAAACATTTTATCACTCAATGTTTTTATAATTCATCATCATGGATATTTTACGGATAAATTTAAAAAATCTTTGAATAAAGTTTTAAAACCTTTTAATAATACAAACTTTTTTGTTTTAATATTAAGTTTAGTAAAACAAATAAAAGTCATTCTTTTCTTTTGTTATATTCTATTGGAAAAAATGAACAATGTATTACTTTTTCTTTCAGCTTTTTTTTTTTTTTTTTTTTTTTTTTCTTCTTTTTTTTTTTTTTTTAATTAAAGTTCTTATTCATTATGTAAGTTTTATATTGAAATCAATTAGAAAAAAGGGAATACTTATTTGAAATCTACAATGCAAAGAAAATAAGAATAGCGTCTAAATGCCCCATCAGCAGCTTCGACACGTGGTCGACAACCTCGCATGACCTTTCTGATCGATCAATACTTTTTTCCTTACATTAATCTCTCCTGAGAATTTGATTTTTAAAGAACAGATTTTATTACAATATATTTTTATAGGTAAATAAATGTATTGAAAGTGTATTTAAATATAAAGAAATGAAAGTATAAACATAAAAAAAAATAGTATAAAACACAACCCTGTAGTTTTTTTTTTTCCTACTTCTTCTTCTTCTTCTTCTTTATTTTTTTTTCTTCTTTTTCTAAATCGCAATAACAACAGTCATTTAAAATGTTAAACTTTCAATATTATATCAATTAAATAAATTATGATATTTTATTAAATATTATATATTTGAATATATACATCAAAATATGATATTTGATTGAAGGAATAGACCAGAGAAAAACATAAGCATTTATATCACAAAGCACTTGATGGGATTTACAAAAATAACTTTATTTTGTCTCAAAACCCAACAGTAGCTCCGTAGCAGTGATCAAAAATTCAATTTATGCAACCCGCATAACATTTTCATACTAATTTTTGCATGTTTCTGACGTCATAAAGTCATAAACATGAATTTTCACGCAAATTGCATACCTTACAGTTTTTTCACGCTCTGTCGTGGGGCTACATTAACATTCTGGTAAAAATTGTCATCAGTTTTGAAGATCCCATTTCGTGTTTATTATTAAAAAGCAAAGTTGTTTTATGTGGTCTATGGCTTTAAATAGCTTGTTCGTTATTATTGTAACAAGAAATAAGTAACTAATTATATATAAATTAATAACAATTTCATTATTGGTATATCATAATTCAGAGTGCATAGCAAAAATATCAGTGCTTATTTGTTATGGTTTCAAATAAATTTAACTAGAATTCTAAATTTAAAATTAAATGCAACTTATACTCTCAAAGTATTATATTTTCTTTTATTTCATAATATAAGATACTATAAATATACAAAGTCTTTATGATGTAATTTTCTTCTTCTTTAATGCAATCATAGAAAAGATTGTAGATAAATTTAGATATAAAAAAAGGAGAAGAAGTTGAAATTACTTTTGAAGTAAGAAAGACTAGAAAATTTAAATATTGATGAAAATGTACAGACTATAGGATTCATCATCTATGGAAGAAGTAAAAAAAAAAAAAAAAGTATAATTTGTCTCTTATCATCATGTTACAAAGAGGGTATAAACGCACGATTTTTTGGAGCATGCTTTTTGTTACATGCATAGCTGGCAAACTTCCAACACTTCCTCTGCGCTTGCACCCTCGTGTCGTGTGCACCCTAGCAACCCCAAAAACGTATAAACTTTTACCAGCTTTAGCTATACTTTGAAAACTGTATTTCTGTGTATAGGAAACTATTATTATGTAAGCTGCATACTTTAACATTGTTAGTATCTCCTGTTTTATATTTGTTTACGATTGCTTGAGACATAAAAAAATATAAAGCTACATAATAAAAGATATCACTTTATCATTACTTAATTCGATCAAAATATAAAACAAAAGATTTAGGTGTGTTTAAATTTTAAATTTGTTATATTATGAATCTGTTTAATCATTTTCATTGTCAAAACAAGTGATTTATTGAAGAAGAAAAAATGGTTTGAATATACAAAGATATATAATTATATATACTATATATATATATATATATATATATATAAACAGATAAAAATTATTGCCATTGTATAACTGATAGTTTTTAGATAGTTAACACAACTCATGAATAATAAACGTATTATTTTATAAAAATTAAAATTTATTTGCAACACAATGAATACTATAAATGCAAAATTATATTGTAGAACGTTTTATTTTTAATTATTGGACAAGTTCATGTTGAAATTTAATTTGAACGTTATGAATGGTAACAATTATTACTGTTTATTAGTTACCATCATGTATGCCTAATTTTTAGACACATTGATTGAACACAATATAAAAATAAAATGATTCAAATCGATCTACACCTATAATTACAATTACCATACATATATAAATTACACTTGTTGTATTGTCAGCTTAATTTTGGCACTCTTCAGTCCCAGTATACAATACAGGGGACATCAGATAATTCAATAAAAAATAGGGGGGGGGGAATATCGAAAACATTGAGATAAAAATACAAAAATTAGACCAAAAAAACGCATCTGAATTTACGTGATTTTTACTGCTATTTTGGGCATTCTAGAGTGGGTATAGGGGGTTTGCAAAAGCAAGAAAACATTTTTGACAAAAGTAGCATATTTTTGTCATTCTAAGAGCCGCACAAAAACGTAGTTAAAATTTACGACAATGAAATAATGTTTTAAAAAGTCGGGGACTGAAGAGGTTATACTTCTAGTTTGAAAATCATCAATCAAATTATTATTTCTCTATGCTGACACATTTTTAAATATAATTTTATACTGAACATTCTTCATTAGTTTAACAAAGCTTCATTATAGTATATTAAAATGTACATTACTCTTTATGCAATAAATAGTAATTCTATATATTACAAATATAGAAAACTAATTAAGTTTTGATTGAAAATACGTCAATATAAATGCAGTTATATAAATTCCAATTTACCAATGATTCTACATTAATTTCAAAGCAGATCGATAGATATGCACATAACATGCATCTGTTCTACATACAAAAGTTAGTTCTGACACAATATATATATATAAAACTTTTTTTTTGTCCATTAACAGATTCACTTTTAGATTCCAATTTCTATTTTAATTGCAATAGTTATGTGTGTGTGTACTGTATACGTGTATATATATATATATAACAAAACAAATGATTTATTGAAGAAGAAAAATTACTTTGAATACACACACACACACACACACACACACACACACACACACACACACATATATATATATATAAATATATATATATATATATATATATATATATATATATATATATATATATATAAATATATATATATATATATATATATATATATATATATATATATATATATATATATATACTGTATATATATGTATATTTGTTTAAATGTGTGTTTCTGATTAAAGAAAGATTCAGAAAGTTTTGATATTTATAATAAGTAGTTTAACAAAAAACTTAAAATGCACCACTTTATCGAATATTTACTAAAAGTAATATATATATATATATATATATATATATATATATATGGAATATTTAATTATGTGGCTTCCATATATTCAGTGTTGATATAATGTGTTTAAAGTTAAAATAATAATAATAAAAATGCATTATTCAAAACATTTTAAAATTGACTTTTTTCTTTGACAGTAAAAATATGTACACACATCTCTGTAAGAAGTTTTCAAAATCTCTCTCTCTCTCTCTCTCTCTCTCTCTCTCTCTCTCTCTCTCTCTCTCTCTCTCTCTCTCTCTCTCTCTCTCTCTCTCTCTCTCTCTCTCTAAAAGAGTGTCAAGCCTTTGTATTAAAAAAAAAAAAAAAAAAAAACGCTGTCACATAGAAAATATCATTTTTGAATAATTTTATACAAGATTTTATACAGGTCAGGTAATACAGTTATGCAATGCACGATTATACAATATAATAATAATAGCATGAAAGTAGTTGAGAAATAAATAGTTTTATATGAATGTAATATTATGTTATATTTGGAACACGTGCCGGTTTTTATATTTTATTTAACATTATTTTTATTATTATACATTTCATCCTCAATGTTACTTAAAGTAACAAGTATAATTATTTTATTGCTAGCATTTTTCTTTGCGGCGTAGTTTCTCTCAATAGCAATGAAGGTGTATGATATGTAGAAAATAAAAATATAAAGACAGCAGCAAAGTAACTGGAAATTTTTTTTATGGTATTTTCAAGTAGTTTCAACTTGCAACTTTATCTTTCTTAACGATTTTTATAGTCAACGTCTTCAGCTAATTGCCTTTAAGACAAATTACTGTTTTACTCTTCTTCAATAAAGAGAAAAAAGGTTTTAGGAAGTTAAAAAAATAAAAGTATAGTTTTACAATTTTAACTTTGACTCTTTTCTACTCTCATTCAAATTGCATAAAGAAATAAAAATTTAAAGTTCATTTTACTCTATACTTTAAGATCAATAAAGTTTTCTTACAACCCAAATAAAGCATGCTTTTGAAAGGAAGCCAATTTAAGACAAAGAATGTTGTAACTAAAAGGTTTTATCGCATTCCAGGACAATTCAACTGATGGATTTTTTTATCATTAAAGCCTGTGAAAGATGAACAAATATCTCATGATGCTATTTTAGCCATAATAAAGACCACATAAAACAACATGACATATATGTGTGCTTTTTAATGAATAAACACAAAATGGATCTTCAAAACTGATCACAATTTTTACCAGAATGTTAATGTAGCCCCACGAGAGAGTGTGAAAAAACTGTAAAGTATGTAATTTGCGTGAAAATTTATGTTTATGACGTCAGCAACATGCAAAAATTAGTATGAAAATGTTGCGTGGGTTGCATAAATTGAATGTTCTGATCACTGCTACGGGGGTACTGTTGGTTTTTGAGACAAACTAATGTTATTTATGTAAATCCCATCAAGTGTTTTGTGATATAAATGCTTATGTTTTTCTCTGGTCTATCCCTTTAAGTTAGTTGATTCTATAATTAATAATTAATGGAATAATTAAAAGACCTGTAATAAAAATTAATTCTTTGATGATCATAACAGAACACAAGAATTAAGTGCTTTTATTATTTTATTTAAACTTGTTTCACTTTCTATCCTCTTTTTTGGTGTCTGTATGTACATAAAATGCTGTAGTTGATTCAATCAATCCATTAGTGTAATGTGTTCTCACGGAAGCCGTAGAATCACTTCTACTAACTCGATGAGTATATGAAGGAAATTCGATCTAACAAAGTAAACTTTTCACAATGCCACAATGTATTTATATAAGATAAAAAAAAAGAGGAAAGAAAAAGGTGTTCACAGCATCTGATCTTTTTTTTGTGTGGTTGTCTTGACATTGTTTCAGTTCAAAAGACTTTTGGGAATATGACACTTACATGACGTAATATAGTAAAAACCTTTAGACACGAGCAAAACTTTAATTAAAGATAATTGCTATTATTACATAATTACTTTATCTCAAATATAATTAATAAATGAAATTACTTTAAAAAATTCAATACATAATATTAAGTACATTAACTAATGTTTTCAAAAAATTTACGGTTTGTTATTTAATGAGCATTTTTTTAAATTAAATTTTAAAATAATTTTGTTGCAAAATAAAAAGCTTTCGTATACTATAGTATAGAATATTTCAGAAAAATAATTTAAATAATAAATATAATAGTATAATATTTTTTTTTTAAAAACAACAATTAATTTATAATGACATTAAATAATTATTTTTAGGTAAACATTATTTAAAAATAAAATAACAATATAAATTAGAACGTTTTAGCCTAGAGCAAAGAGCGTAAACAAGTGTATTTGTATTGCGTTAGTCCGTATTTATGCATGTGTATTACCATGCTTGCGAATGTGTGATGAAAATGAACAATCAATTAATCGAAATTATTTAAACTAACACAAAACAAAACACCAAATATCAATAACAAATCACTGACGTCATTATAGTATAAAATTATTTTTATAATTAAATATTTTTATTTATAGTTATTAGTGAGTTGCGAGAGAAATGTCATTATATTATTAGGTATGTAAAATTTAATATACACCACTCTGAAACAATTTTGTTATACGCAGGTAGATAAAATATTTTGCAATACAATTCAAGTTGTTATTATAATTTGTGTTATGAAAAATGTTGAGCATATAACTTGTTTTGCTCCATTATACAGCTATGATTCAAATATGTTCACTATTTTTTCAACTTCGGAGAAACTGTATTTTCTCTCTCTCTCTCTCTCTCTCTCTCTCTCTCTCTCTCTCTCTCTCTCTCTCTCTCTCTCTCTCTCTCTCTCTCTCTCTCTCTCTCTCTCTCTCTCTCTCTCTCTATTACAATTAAAAAAGTGCTAATTTATTTTAGCCTCTCATAATATCATGTCAAAACGTAAGCCTTGATTACTTCAGTATATCGTTATAACAATTATTACACGATTATATTACATGTGTGTATCATTTACAGTACATTATCATATTTCTTTGCTTTTAAAATTCATTACTTTGCTTCTGGGTATACAGTATAATAAAAAACGTGTTTCAAACAACAACAACTAACAAGAACATGACTAGCTGACGTAGATAACAAAAAATTCGCTGATAATTTTGACCATGGCTGTTATCTATTTTGCGTTATATTTTTCTATCCTAGCTAGATACAGTATACATAATTCTAATATATTTGGTAAGTTAGTTTAGTATATCATCTAAATATATATATATAATATATATATATATATATATATATATATATATATATATATATATATATATATATATATATACGTATAGGTATTATGGTGTAAAGTTTTGGTCATATCAGTATAATGAGCTAACATTATGCTAATCTAGTGAGTAGCACAAAAGTAACTGCAATAAATTTCAAAAGACTTACATCTCCGTGTTGTTGAAAAAGAAAGGATGTAGATATTTTGCATGACATTATATCAAGAAGGTGGATATGGTTTTTATCACAAAAGATTGGGGAGAAGGGGGAGAAAATGCGAGCAGGTGAACACCACGGGTGAGCTTTTATATTTTATATATATATATATACATATATATATATATATATATATGAACGTATTTTACACAAAATGCATTTTGCCTCCAGTGACGTCATAGCTCCCGTTAACATCGTTAATCATTCTCACTCTTTCTCTCTTACTAATGTTTATTCTGCACGAATATATCAATCTTCGCACACCAAGTCTGATACATCAAGTTTTCCTTACAGCAGCAGAATACATTTACATGAAGATAATATAATACGTTTTATTTATTAATGTATCTAATATAAGTGTCCAATATTTCAATGTATAGAAATAATGTTATGAAATAAAGTGATATTTTATGATACGAGCGAGAAATTTAAATATTGATGTATAATATATAAATACAGGTTTTAAAAAAAATTTAAAAAGATATAACGGTGAATTTATGACAAAACAAAAGAAGTCTAAAAAAAAAACTTGTTCAATTAAAATAACATTTTTTACTGTCATCCTTGGTTTTTTATTTTTTGTTTGTGAATGTCATTTATAAGTAAAATATGCCAAAATTTGTTTACTTGCGTTATTCAATTTCAATGATATTTTATTTATTTTGAGATTTTTTTTTCAGTTTTTTTTTTTAATATGATATTTAAACAGGTCATCGTTGAGATATATATTTTTTTTGCTGGATATTATAAATTGAAAGCCATGTTTTCTTTGTACAATAAACTCATGTTCAGAGACATTGCCTGTGGCAAATCAAAACATTGAGCTGCTTAGTTTAAACCAATCACACACACACATTTTATATATCCTCTTCAGTTCCAGACCCTTTTAAACAATATTTCAGTGACGTAAATTTTAACCACGTTTTTGTGGGGCTCTCAGAATGACAAAAATATGTATCTTTTGTCGAAATATTTTTTTCCTTTTTCTTACTGTCACGGACCCCCTACACACTTAATTATTATCTTATTTTATAATAGATGAGAATTCATTGTGTATGGGTAGAGCTGCTCCAAAATGTAATTCCAAAGTGGAGTGGGACTGGAAATGAGCGTGATATACAAATTTTAATGTGTACATTATGGTACCACTTTGTAAAGCTTTTTTACTAAATAACACGCTGAACTTAATTTTGGTGCTAATTATTTATATGAGATACCCATGATTAATATACATTTAGAGTATAGTATAAGTCTATAAGGAAACACATTTCAGACACTCGCTCAATATGAGGTTATTATTTATTCCGATATCTAAGATGTCTGCCACATCTTTTCTGTGAATCGTATTACGGAAAAATTACATATAGTATGTATTTTTATATTCACCAATGTAAATACCAATGAATTGCATTACAGTATTACACAAACATACACTTTTATATAACTAAAAAAATAATGATGTATTACAACTTCATTAATTTTAATAAGAGTTTAAATTTCAAGTCCAAATTTAAAGTTATTATATTATACTACATACTCACTATATGAATAAAAAAAGAAGTCTTGATTATTTTTTATTTGATGGTTAGAACAGTTTATACATAGTTATAATTTACCCTCTAGACATAATGCTTCAGGTCCTATTTATTATATTGAATTTCATTTTGTGTACAGTATTATTTTTTATTATTATATTATTTAATCTTTTCCTCTTTTTTTGTAGTTAGCTATACGTACTCCAAACCAAATTTATATATAAAAAACCTTCATAAATAATTGCTTTTTTAATCTTTTTATTTTTTATTTTATTTATTTATTTTTTTTGATTCTACACAACTGATACAGTGGTTATCATTATTCACAAATAACAAGAAATTTGCTGTCATCTACAATTTACATATTATGATATGCGTAGCATTTCGGCGAATTAAAATATTGTTTCAAATTTCAAGTTTTGTTTGCAGAAAGTAAATTAGAATACGATAATATAATAAAAAGATGCATGAAAATAATGAATTTTTTTTTTTTTTTTTTAAATGTCGTTTACTATACTTTACACAGTTAATTTGGTTTTGTCTGTGAATATTAATTTGTTGATTTTATTATATTTAAAACTGAATTTATCCTTATAATAATCTTTCAAATTAACGTATGACTATGAACTGATGATTAATATCTTTAAAATGACTTTGCTAAAATTATATTTAAAAAATTACTTAAAATTTACATTAATCGATCGTCCAAACTCATATACTAACAGTAAGTAAGTAAAGTTCCGGATGCATTCAAATATTAATTAAATTTTGACACATGATGTGTTAGTCTAATGAGATTCAAAGTTTTTATCACAAAGCAACGTAGATATATACACGTACATTTTATCATTATGTTGCAGCAACAAAAGGTAAGTAAACGTTGTTATTATCAAATATTTACTATAATTATAAAATAAATTTATCTTAAATCTGCTTACCAACATAAAGAAGGTAAAATTAAAAAATGAAATTAGTGTTGTGCATGGATAGTGTTGTGTATAAATAAATATTTCTGGAGAGAGAGAGAGAGAGAGAGAGAGAGAGAGAGAGAGAGATCAGTTTTCACCTGAAATTGAAACTTATCTAAATATTTCAAATTTTAAAGCTAAATATGATATGATAATTAGTATATAATAATAAAGTATATTATTTAAATACAATTATTTTTAAATTAGTTTATCATAATTTACATATTCCTATACAGTATATAATTAAAAATCATTATAGCATATTTTTAAAAAAATGTAATTGTATTATAGTGTTTGCTTACTCGTCAACGGTCAGTTTGCTTTAAATATATATCTTTCTTTTGAACAATGTGTGTTGATAAAGTGTATTTTTATAATATTTTACATTGTATTATGAACCATTGTATGAACATTGTATTAAAAAAAAAATAAAAAAAAAATAAATAAATAAAAAAAAATAAACCATATATTAACAAAATCAGTTTGATGGTTGATTTAGTGAAAGAAGCTTTATTAAAGTAAACATTCTAACTTGAAAGACAGCCACTATAAAACGTCAAGCTTACATTATTCTTTTAATAATATTAATGTCAGCTTGCATTATTTTTATAATGCTCTTTATTCTATAGCGTATTTTTTTCTTTTAATTTATAAAATTTTACCAATAGTCTTTTTATTTATACATATAAAAGAAATATAAATGAAAAAATGAGTAGAAAAGTTTCGTTAAAACTTTACATTTATAGTTAGTGCAGGCAATCGAAATATATTCAACTCAAAAAACCGATACCGTAAAAGGTCGAACGGCAGGTAACTCAGGTTTTTTGAGTTGAATATATGTAAGTACACACTTTCATTTTAATTAAATTGATCCCAAGCTCAAAAAATACCTTAAAATAATGTTTCTATTTTTATTTTAAGTGCTTAAGTATTTATATTAATATTATGAAAAGTATCAGTCAAAATATAAATTATTTTAATTATCTGAATGTTTCCTGAGCAATGAATTTTTTGCTTGGAAAAGAATGATATAATAAAAAGCAAAAAGAGTGGGTGTCCCAAGTGGATTTGTTGTAAGCACGTGAACATCTCTTGACTTTGGAATAGCTGTGCTTGCTTGCTTACTTGCTTGCTTTCTTTCTTTTGCCATGTTTCTTCCCATCTGGAATTGCCACTTTTAACTAATTCGTTTGCGTCGTAATCCCCACAACAAGACAACACGCTTCCCTGAGCTTCATTTTTACCAAACTTATTTATTAGAAAAAAAAATCATATACTTGGATAAGTTTTAACGTTTTAAAATGAAAGAAAAAAAATTTTTTTTTTTTCTCAGGTGCAAAATAATCATATTGAAAACAATGAAAATTTGATGATTATATAATAATATACGATGATTGCCAAATTTGATTCAATGTGATTTTCTTACAAATATATCGCATACATATATTTGGCACTATTATTTTATTATTTTCTGGAAGAGAGTGTGGTTTGCCAAAACCAGGTAATCTTCAAATTTCCATGAAAACTATTGCTCAAATAAGAATGGTACAATCACTATACTAGAGGAGGTTGACAGAAAAGAGGAAGAAATATAAACTTTCATCTCTAAATTTACTTACTTAGTGCTCATCATTAAAAAGAGGTAAAAATAAAATTATTCTAATTTATTTTAGTTTATAAACACTCTTCATCACACTCATTTCCAAGCAATTTGAATGTTAATTCATTATAAACTATGGAATATTATATGGGTACATGATTTATTATTCATTATATTTTTTGTTGTATATCTAGTTATCTAACTTATTGGAATTAAATTCTACTATTTTTTGTTCTCTTACATTCCTAAATTAAGAGTGGCACATAATAAGATACAGCTAAATCATTGACACCATGCTGTGTTGTTAAGTAGTAAATGATAATTTGTTTTCAGTCACAGAAAGGTTGAAATTATACGGTAAATAAAATAAATAACAACAATGAACAGAAGAACAAAAACAAATACCCTAACAAATAAATTAAAAAGAGTGCTAAAAAAATAAAAACAAGTGTGTAAATTAATTCAGTACATGTCCTAACAAATGTAATTTTTTACTGACATTTTCTGATAATTACTTTGAATACCATAACGCAGATCATATTTTTCAGTCATAAAATTTGATAATATGAATTGTAAAAAGGAAAAAGTTGTCATTTTTTGAAACACTAAAATTACACATATTTATACATTTACTTATTTATCTTTATCATAATAATGAAAGTTATTTGAAAAAACAAAAAAACAAAAAAAAAAAAAGCCAAATATTGTTTTCTTTTTACGTATATAGGAGACAAAGAAATTTATAACCGCATAATTTAAGTAAACTACTCGTAAAGCTTATTTTATTACGTTAGAAAAATATAATATAAAAATTTTTATAGTTTTTAAAACAGCTTTGCAGTAATTATAAACATTTTATTTACACTTAAAATTAAAGACTATACTTCTAGTCTTCAATGTAAATTAAATTATAGCAAAATTGTAAACTGTTGGTAAGGATATAACAATATAAGTTTCAAAGAAATGAAGATATGTGAAAATCTACGAAACCGCAGTGCTGTCATTATTTTGCTTACATTATAATCTTCAAACTATTTCCATAGGGGAAGAATTGAGGTGGGACTTGTACTTGTCCCCGGCAAAAGAATTTTAATTAATATCGGGCATATAAAAATACCCCTCTTTTTCCCTTTAAAGTCATCACTCATCAGTATAAGAATCAAAGCCAGTTCTACCCGTGACCACTTCAATTACATTTGTTACAAAGTTTAATTTATTTTTAACTCTAAATAGGATATTATATTTAAGTAAATCCTTATTTAAATGCTATGATTAACCTTCAGTAAGTTTCTATTGTACAAGACACTAATTTCATTTCGTTTTGTATAAACGTGACGGGGTCTTTCTGTAAAGTATGATAATATTAAATGAAGGAGTCATGGACGACGTTTTATGCATTCTAATTTCTGATGTTTTTGCTACAACACAATAACATTTTAATAACCAGCTTGTGCATAATTATATTTTTATTTGCAAGATTTGCAAAGAAAATGCATTTTTAATTATTTAATGACTTATTTTTCATACTCAAAATGTTGCGTTTGTATGTACATATAGTATCATATATAATATACATAATATATATTATATAACACATATATATAACGTCGAACATATCTGAGTTTTATTATAATTATTATTATTGATTTGATTTTGTTATACGAAAATTTTACTTCAAAAATTTCAGCCCTTACCATAATTTGATATCAAATTATCTCTTTCTACCCAAGGTTCTTACTTGGCGTATAGAAAAACTCTTATGTATAGAGTATATTTACTTGCTATATATCACAAAATATTACGCTTTATGTTCGCTAATTTGATTTTCAGTACCGCAAGCTCTATATACTACACGAAACCGTCTACATAAGTGGCTCATTATTATTATTAATTTTTTTTTTTTACTTTACTATCATATATCCTTTAAAAAGGAGCAATCGTTAAAAGCAAATTATTTATTAAAGTATAGAATAATACATTTATAGACACATACATAAAGTGTTATATTATACATAATGTGTCAAATATTTTGCATTTTATTTCTGGTTTATATAAAGTAAATAGTTATGATGTGTAACCATTCAAATAATAATAATATAAGAATTTTGCTTAATTTTTTTTAATATATGTTTGTTATTAGATAAGAGAAGAGCTTGTTGATAGGACTTGAAAACTATGTTGATTAAAATGAAAATAGTCGTTAGTAAAATGAAGTTATGTAAGGTTGATGATCATATTAACTTAGGCGGTCGTGTAACTGTATACAAAAACAACGTTGTCATATACTGAATATAAAACTGAATAGATACGTATACGTAAATATGATATAGTAAAATAAGTAAACTTACTTGCTAGTTGTCGAATTAACACTCGTATTTGACTTGGAGCGTCGAGAAATGAATGAATCGCCACAGTTGACCACACCTTTGTTGGTGATGCTGAATGTCCTAAGTCGGTAGATATCATCTCCAGCACGAGGATTGTATGGCTTTTCAGGTAAACTGCAAACTCGCGGCCGTACGTGATCTGGTACTGAAACATCGTAATAAAACATGAAATGAAAATAACTACAAAGTTATACATTACGGGAATTATTATTCATGGTGAGTCTCAAGGGTGCAATTAACAAATGTACAAAGGTATCTAATATCAAAACCTCCAAAACAAATAAAAATGGGGGGGGGGGGGAGAATTCCCTCAAGTAAAATGAACTGATTAGTATACAGTCATAGAAAGAACTGTAGTATATTGCAATGAGATGTAAAGGAGTTTATATTTAGAGAAAGTAATTTGGCTAGTGTCTGTCAGCCTTGTAAAGATTAGCAAAAAAATTTATCTTCAACAAAACAACATAGAATTGGCAATTGAAATGTATTTTATGAATGCTCTACAGCCTGCGAACAAAAATTAATCGGAGGTTAGGACGAACAGTAAAGACGAACTTTCAATGTTTTGGTTTAAAAAGCAAATAAACCCCTCTTTTATTAGCCTCTTTAATTATGTCGAATCAAGAAAAATACAAAAGTAAAAGAGAAAAATAATCAAAATAAATATATTAGGATAATTAAAATAGTGTTTCTATCCGATGACGTAAGAATCATATATTATACACACGTTACAGGTATTAATGTTGTTTTAAGTCTCTCATTACAATTCTAATACATATTAGTATTATTAATTTATGAAACATACAGGATACAGGAAGTCAAATTATACAACACACTGCATGAAAATAGCAACTAAAACCAGGAATATAAAAATAAAATTATTGTTTTGAAATAAAAGATAAAAAAAAGTAGAATCGAAAAATTATATAACTTCATTTTAACTTTGTTTTATAAGACTTTCTCTCTATATATAAACAATATTTTAATGATAATATCATGAGAGGTAGAGATAGAGAGAGAGAGAGAGAGAGGTGTCACTTTATTGACATTATTAACCACAATGTTCATCCTCCGAATTATCTCTATATGTGTCATGTCATATAAATAATGATGAATATCACTTTTTCCGCATCGACAAACAATCAAGGGAAAAATCTTGCTTGAGTTGCAATACTAAAATAATATATTATTATAAATGAACCTCAATTTATCAAAATGTTTTTCAATTGTTTTAAATATTCCGACAAGACATTATTCATATATATAAATGACAGAATCAATTACCTAATAAAAAAAAAAACAAAAAAAAAAACGTTTTTGGATGAAATTAATAGAAAGAAGCAGCAGAAACTATAAGCTTTATCTACGAATTTTGTCACATAACCATTTGTGATAAATTATTATGATTAATTATTGTGTCTGCTTTCAGAAACAATACGTGTGCTTTTAAAATAAATTTGAGGCACTTTACAGTGAAATAAGTTTGAGTATATAACCACGAGTTCATATAATTAAAAAATAAATTGTTGTTAAAAAGTTATGTTAAAATATTACTAATTACTACGCCTAGAAGTTTTTTTTTATATTATTATTATTATTTAGTTTTACTTTATTTGTGCGTTTTCTCAATTTTGTGTGCGTTGTTCTGAAAATCCTAAGTGACTTTTTCCCTTGGGTCAACATCTCTCTACAAAATTCGATATGAGAAATTTCTGAGGGGAAGAAAATCGGTGAAACCACTTCAGTTTATTCTGTGAAAACAGCTACAGAAACGAAAAAAATAAAAAATAAAGAGACTTGTTATGACGACAATATTTGAAGTTTTCTTTGTTTTATATCCCCAAAGAAAATGGAAGTAGTTTTGTATAACAGTTTATGCAATAATAGTAAATTTAATATTTTTACCTCAAATAACCAAAACTTTGTCTCTTAATGAAATATTATTGTTTTATTGTATTATGATATTTTATTTAATAGATGATTTAAATTCTATTTGGTATTTTCTGTAATAAATAAGTAAATACTGTAAGGAAAGTTTTGAGAATTTATGAAATACTTTACTATAAATCTTTGAGTGTTATATTTTCTTACGTTAGGTAGATATTCAAGAGCAGGGGAGAATTCTATCGAGATGATCGAGTTAGCAAGGAAAACATGCAGGCACACCACGGCCTGTTTCGAATGCGCAGCTACACGTCTTGAATGTCAAGTGTCTTTTCGTTCAAGGGAGCAACGGACTTTTAAAAACATGAGAATTCAAGGAAAGGGAGTAAAAAGTAAGAAAAAAAAAAAAAAGAGTCGTCGTTTAAACACAAAAATAACAACGGTATACTACTAAAATATTATGTTTTATAAAAGTTTATGTTTTATTCTTTATGCGCTTATACGATTTTGCATTCATGCGTAAAATGAATATCAAGAAAAAATACAATATTCTTTATGTTTTTGTTCTAGTTTTGAAAATTTGTGTGTAAAACGTGCTAAAAATACTAAAAAAATATACATGTAAAATGAAGAAGTGAGTGTATATTTGTATACATCATGTTAGCCTCAATGGATTTTATTTTTTCGCACCGTAGATTTAATGTCAATTTTTTACAAGGTAAAATTTCAATTTTCACTTCGATAAGTAGATTTACGCAGGATAGCAAGATCAGTATGAGGGAGGAGGGTATAACTGTCACTACGTAGCTTATCATCAAAAAACGGAAAGCCAATATTAAATCGACAGGATTATATATTATTAAAAAGAAAATCGATTATAAAGTTAATAAAGACATTGTGTAAGAAATGACGATGACAGTGACGAAAGAAATTAACATAAAAAGCAATAAAAGTATTACGAAATCTTTTTCTCATTGTTACATAATTTTATTTGCATTTGTCATATAATTTATCTATATGTTCTTTGCTTTACACAATGTTCTTTTAAAAAAAAAATCTTCTTACAAGGATGTAATATGACGCAAACGTAATATATACATATATATATAAGTATCATATTAAATAAGATCAAGTATAATATTGCAAATAAAAAACTACCTGTTATTGAAGTTTATTAACGTTTATATAATACGAAGTTGCATAATATCAAAGCTTTTTGTGTTGTAAACAAGTGTTGTATAATAGCAAAGTTTAATCCACGTGCCATATATGATATTTTCCTGCACTCCTTGTTCCCTCCTCCCTTGTAGTTATGTTTGACCTATTTGATAATACACCTGGCACAAAATAAACTATATCAACATTGTTTTCTCATTTACACAGAAATATATTTTCAATTCCAACTTTGTTAGTAGAATGATTCAAATACATACATATTATATACATGTGTATAATACACACACACACACACACACACACACACATATACACTTACACACGTAAACACACCCACCAGTTTTTATTCCTCAGGAAATGAGTTTCTTTAATAACTCTGTAACATTTTTTTTATATATAAAACATAACAAAAATAGGTGACGAAATGCTAAAATAACATAGTCATTATTTTTTACTTTATAGTTTTTTTCCAGGTTATAATTAAAACACAATATTAGTTTTAATTAGTTTTAATATTACTTCGCGTTGAATATGAAAGAATAATAATGTAGCCATATAATATTTTTCTTCATTATTGTAGACGTTTTAATTTAAATAAAATATTAAATTAGTAAATAAACATTCATTGTAAAAAAGTTATATAATTAGAAATTAGAATGTAATATATATATTTTATAACATATTCTTTTGAAATACTTTTTATACTTTTTTTTTTTAATTTAAAAATTATACGTAATATTTAATTTATTATTCAAGTCACGATCAATAGGACAAATCCAGTTTTTATATGCGTAACCATACTTTTATGTATAAATTATTCCACTGTTATAGAAATGAAGCAAATTGTGTGCCCGCATATTCATATTATTAAGCTATTATTATTATTTTATACATGATATGTATATAGAGCGGGTTTGTTCTATTTTAGTTTTGTTTTGCATCATGAAACAAGATGACATTTTATTGTTATTTTACAAACAAAAGCACTGATGAGAGACATTTACACTTTGATAGCAAATCTATATGTCAAAACATATAGATATATTAATAAAACATGCCATTTAATGTTCATAACAAACCATAATAATAACATTAAGATAATAATACCAGTTTTGTAATAGAAATTGAAAGATAACATCAATTTAATTAAATACACTTCAAATTGTGCCTAAAATTGTCTTATTATATAAACAAATGGAAATCTTAAGCAACAAGCAATTTCTCTCAACTAATTGTACTAAATATGAGTTAGCATAATTATTTTATTCATTAAAAAAAATCAAAGTGTCATATTTGCTGATTTCTGTTATTTTCTTACCTTACCGGAAATCTAATTTAAGCACTCGTTGGAATCGGGCACATTGACACAGGTGGCAGGAGAAGCCAAACAAGACTTTTCTCCCACATACCATTTAAAATACCTTATTGCAAAACCTCAATCAAAAGAAAATGACGTTATTTCTTTAAAGATATATATATTATAATATAATATTATGGATAATTTACATATTTATACATACATCATATAATTGAATTACACATAATGTTTAAAAAATAATAATAAAAATCAACACTCCTAAAATATTGTTACATTCCTGTGTAAGATCATTTGTTTCTAATTTTGTAAATTACTTGTTTCATAATTGCATTTTTTTTATGTATTTTGCAACTTAAGATATATTTTAAGCTATTTTTAAGGACAATTATTTAACTTTTCAAAGTTTCTTTTTACCTATAGTTAAAATTACAACCTCAAGTACTAAAAATTCAAAAATGTATCTTTTCTATGTTCTTTTTTTTATCCTAATAACAAAATAATCCTTCTTTGTTAATAAAAATAAAAAATCCAAATATTTACAAACTATTTTATTTTATATACATATCAAAGAAGAAAAAGAACAGCGGTGACAGATTTCAAGCGGCAAGTTAGCAAAAGCTCCACCCATGCAATGACTTGATGTCATTATTTCACTTTTGTTTTATACGTATTCATAAAAAGAAATACTACTACACTACACTATATAACTTGTCTACAATTCTCATTATAAAATTACATATTATATAGTAGGCAAATATTACACAAGAGCAGTATTAAATTTCTTCATCAATTTACATAAAATATTGATCGTATGTTTCATTTCATTAATTAAAGTTCTCCCTTTTTGATATATGTGTATTAAGTGCTTTGTAAATACCGATTGTATAATATTATACATTTAAATCTTTAATAATTAATTTGCCCATCAAATAACTTTTAATTATATCGTTTGAATATTAAGCTTTTATCTAAAATTTTAAATATTTTTAAGAATATTGTATTTTTCTTTACATTTCATATAAAATAAAAATTCAATATTTAAATATTTCAAGCTTTGCCATGACGAAGATGAATGTTTCATTATTTAACTCACAAACTTTTAAATTTAAAATTTAAATTAGATACGAGGAATAAGATATGCTATATAGCATATGAAATTTAAATATATCCTTATATATGAAAAGAGACAATGTTGAAATTGAGGGAAAGAAAGGAAAGCGAAAAAATAAAAAATAAAAAAAATAAAAATAGAAGAATAAAGATTATAATAACAATACTTTCATTTCCCAATATTATTCTACCTCTTCTTTTTCTACAACGGATCTCAGCTTATGTATAGGCAATTTGTTTAGCACGTTTGTGCCTCTGGTTGCATGTTTAACAGGATACATACAAAGTATCGTCACTCCGTAGATATTGGAAATCCATGTCTCGAATAATATGAAATAATGCCTAAAGGCTTGATTTAAATATCAAATTTCTCTCATTTTCGTATAAGAGAGATTTTTTTTTAATATGAAATATTCTTGTCATATCACAATAAATATAATGTAGTTATATATTAAACTTTGTTTATAATGTAGATTTATGTCACAATATTTTCAGATTCTTTATTCCCACTCATTTTGGAAAATGTATATTATATAATTTTTTATTGCTATATTGTGTTATTATGTAGCACCATTTCCATTAGTCGCGTTACAGAAGTCTTATACATGGGTAATATAAAAACTGCACACACGGGCCATACGTGGTCTAATACACAGCACGGCATTCGTCATGCCAGCCCGGTTAATGAAATCATGGAAAATTCTTGGTAGTCTGGTCGGCACAATCACATCATGCACCTCCCGAATGCTGTGCATCATCATAGAATACACACTTCACGTAATGAGGATCACAGTCCTAAACTTGAAACAATTGTAGATGTAAATTATGTTTGTTATCATATTATTGTAACAAATTTATGCAAATGAGTTTCAATTTTTCAATTTGTAATGATATTTTGAAAAAAAACAAAACCTTATCATAAAAATATGACGAAAGTGTGAAAGAATTATTGAATTTAATTTCAATTTTATTTAATTCTTTATTTTATTTAGGCTTGAAACAGTAGAGATACTGTGATATAAAATTTTACTAAGTTATGGGAAACGTTATGCGTTCATATATGAAGACTTAAATTAACATAATGATTAATATATTATGGTATTTCTATTAGAAAATAAAATATATATTGTCTTAACTTAATGATATTCAGTATAATGATAATAACTTAATGCATATGTATGTAAATATATATACCCATTTACCCGTTTGTGTAGAAAAAACTGTTATTATTTAAAAAAAATTTAAAGTAATATTTCATACACAATTAATTATTATAATTCATTTTTTAATGAATAATAATTTGTAATAATTTAAGTTGTATACACAGTAAAAATGGTTTTACGTTTCATGTATTTAGTTGCAATCGTACTATTTTATTTCTCATCAAGTTTTTGTATTAAAAGTGCGCTTATGACCCTACGCCTGTTGTCTTGTATCTTAGTAGGCCTCTATAGATGTTTTTTTTAAAATAACTTTTAAAACACATAAGAGGTAATAAAAAGGAAATTTATAGTCTCCGTTTTAAAACTGATTTACTCTATTACAAGTTATCTAATATACTTTTAAAGTCATACTATATAAAGACAATTTACTAAAGGATATATATATATATATATATATATATATATATATATATATATATATATATATATATATATATATATATATATATATATTATATATAATATTATATATATAAGTGATATAAAAATATAATATGGTGAGAAACTTTCTGTTGAGTAAATAAAGTTTTCAGTGATCCAATATACACTTCTTCCGGGCATTATTAAACTTGTAAAAACAAGGAAAAAATATAGAGAACTTTATAAAAAGTAACTTTTTACGAGAGAGGAAGAGAGAGGTTTTTTTAAAGCAAAATATATAAAAAGTTAAGTATAAAATCAATTTTATAAAAATAATATTCTTTTTCTTTAAAAAAAAAAAAAAAAAAAAAAAAAAAAAACGATGCCTAGAATTGTAAAAGCATTGATATTACTTTGAGAGAAAGGTCATACCAGCTTTGAGATCTGTATACATGTATATTCAACAAAAAGCTTATCAGAACTCATGTGCATTCGTTGAAAAAAGTAAGATTATATCATCTAAGCTGGCTACTTCATTTCCTTTGCTAGCCACGGATTTAATATATCAAAATAAGAGAGGCAAAATGTTACAGGATTGAATACATGAATGTAAGATTGAATAGCTTGAAGTTTTTAATGTTATCAGATGTGTAAGCTCTACTAGGTTTGTTTACAATCATGATTATAGTTAGACTATGTTACTTTATGTTATTTGAAATTTACGGGAAAAAAGGCATGATTTGTATTAAATTTATTACAAGATTTTATGTACTTTTATTTTCTAGAGATATGTTTAAGTTTTATACATATCAACTGAAGTGATGCCTTAAATAAAACAACAAAGCAAAACCTAGAATAATTAACATACTTGTCTACTTCTGCAAAGATAAATGATACTATATCATCAATATTCATTTTATTTTCTAATATTTTAAAGAGCAAAAAATGAAACGGCTAATAAAAGTGTTAAAGAACAAATTGCGTTGTTGTTTGGTGTACTTGTACCGTCTCGGGTGACACACAATACAAGTATGGCTTCCCAGGGCACTTGTATATCTTCACAACTTAATACAATCTCTAAACTTGTTTTATTTATAACAAACTAACAAAAAAAAAAAAAAAAAAACTTTTTTAACCTATTTTAACCCCCCCGTGAATATTTTCTTTTTAAACCATTTCCAACTAAACTTCAATACAGGGAAAATTTAAGTTTATATAAAAAAGTTTTAAAGTAGTAAAAAAATAAAAATGAATATAAACAATTCTAAATCAGATTAAATGGAATTAAAATTTGGTTTTCTAATTTTAATTGATATCTGATATTCTAAACTGACCCATAGGTTTTTGTTGATGAGTGATTAAAATTTTCATTCTTGATACTCAGATACCGTTTTTGCTGATGCGGGTATAAATTTATACTTGTTCTAATATTACAACAGAACTTTTTTCATGTTTATATTGCACCACACAGTTCTCTCTCTCTCTCTCTCTCTCTCTCTCTCTCTCTCTCTCTCTCTCTCTCTCTCTCTCTCTCTCTCTCTCTCTCTCTCTCTCTCTCTCTCTCTCTCTGCTATATTGTTCCTCATAAATAACGTACGGTATGAAGTAGAGTAGTGAGTGGGCGTGTGACCAGTAAATAGGTTTTACCACGCTCAGGGGAGTCACCCTGCCTGTTCAACGCTCTCGTTCTCTCACTCGTTACAGCCTCAGATTGCGTTGTGTTGTCTGTGTGTGAGTGTGTATACTCTTACTTCGTAAAATATAATAACACTCAACTCAACAAACTTAAAGCCTTAGAAACAAGTTACGTAGGTAACGTAAATAAATTTCTTCAACACATAATTCCACCGTTATTTAAGAAATAAGAACATTTTATTGAGTGTAGGCAATTCATGGTAACCATTTTATACAAACAAGCATTTTTTTCGTCATTTCTGATGAGATCTACGGTTTAAATTTCAAGACTTGCAAAACGTAAATCACACTAGTTTACGTTTTAACCTACATTAATGTTAACTACTTTTAATGTAATTAACGTTCAATACAATAAAAATAATGACGTATGAATTTAGATGTACGTATTATCATGTATAATGTGCTTGGTTTTTCTCATTACTCATATTGTAAAGGTGCTCACACTGCTCACTTCTATTGACTAATAAAGGAACAACTGTTTTGAAGCCGACTTAAAGCAATTTCGCTCACATCCGCTTCCGTTTTTACTTGCTACGCATGCGCAGTACGTCGAAACGGAAGCGGATGTGACCGAAATCACTTATAGTCAGCCTCAAAACAGTTGTTCCTTTATCAGTCAATAGCACTGCAGGCTCTAGACAACCATTATCGGATTCAAGCTACCCCTGCGCTACGACAACCTGCGCATCTAAATTGCAAGATTATTTCAAATTTGCAATATGTAACGCAACTTGTTTTTACCTGAACATTAAAAAGGAGGGTAATGTCAGTTGGGCGTATTGCCATCATTGACCAGTTACATTTATAAAACTTTTAACTGCAGACCTATAATAGTTTTACATGCATAAAATTGAAAGATTCAAATAATTATTAGCATCCGTTGTCAAGAAAAAAATTAAGTAACATCGAACATCAACGAGATAATTTAATTGAGTGTTCTTACTTTTAAGTACTGCAAAAAAATAAAATTTTATAAAGACAAATTAAAATACATAAGACTAGAATTAAATTAAAGGCATAGACAACATGAAAACATAAGCAATTACATCACAAAACACTTGATGGGACTTACATAAATAACATTAATTGGTCTCAAAACCCCAACTGTAGCCCTGTAGCAATGATCAGAAAATTTCGATTTATGCAACCCGTACAACATTTTTATACTGGTTTTTGCCTGTTTCTGACGTCATAAACAGAAATATTCACGCAAATTGCATACTTTACAGTATTTTCACGTTCTCTCGTGGGGCTACATTTACATTCTGGTAAAAATTATCATCAGTTTGTAGATCCCATTTTGTGTTAAAGAACATGTTGTGTCATGTTTTCTATGCCTTTAATTTACTGCTGTAGTAATTTAGTAATGTTATTTGCAACAACAATAAAAAAAAAAAATGAAAATATTATGCATTATAACTGATGTTAAAAAATTAAGCTATTTCTATTTACTTGTCTTTGAAATGAGGGTAGAAGTACTAGAAGTAAAAGCGCAATTGTTAGTGATATGAGAAAATTTTTTCAAGATGTAAGAAAGGAGTGGTTTGTATTTTATACTTTGTAAAGTAATTGAAAACAAGATATTGAAATTTCTTTGTACAATTTCATTAAAATATCAAAACTCTGTTTTTCATTATTTTTTTTCGAGTTAACTTTAAACAAAGAAATCACTATATATCAAAGTTAAAAGTTTAATATTTGTGTTATTCTAATAATTTTTATGTGAAAGTAGCAAGATGTTACACACACACACACACACACACACACACACACACACACACACACACACACACACACACACACACACACACACACACACACACACACACACACACACACACACACACACACACACACACACACACACACACACACACACACACACACACACACACACACACACAAACACACACACACACACACACACACACATATATATACAGTATATATATATATATATATATATATATATATATATATATATATATATATATATATATATATATATATATATATAATCAAACTGCGCATAACCAAATGTATAATATAAAAGAAATGGTAAACAGTTGACCGGCTCGTAATTTTATTTAAAAATTCTATATATTAAAAGCATTTAACTAATTTAATTATTTTGTTTACTTCTACAACTATATATATGTGTGAAGTGAACTTGAAAATGTGAATATTGTAGTACAATATCAATATACAGCATGCAAGCAATCAAAATATGTTTACAATTCATTATGTTATTCAAACATGTTGATTGGCTATTGAATTCATTGTTCAAGCTTTATATAAATTAATTACTGCCAGTGTTTATTTTTCTCTTTGAATTCAAATACGTATGAATTTTGTTTTAAATTATAGTATATTATTGATCCACTACTGCTGCTAATTTAATATTTTACTCTTGATGAATATAAAGTAGAATTAAACCTGTAAAATAGTATACGTAGCTCTTTTTAAAAATGCATACCATTTTAATCCTTCGATATATACCAAAAAGGTTTTCCTTCAGTATCTATTAATAATTTATATATTTTAAACACAATAATAAATATTTAAAAATGTTTATTTTACACATTATGTTATTCTGTAGTTATATTTTATATTTACAACAAATCACATTTTTATTTTTTGTATAATCAACCTACAAATATTAAACATTAAAATTAATATTTTGTCACATTTAATTATTAATATTTAATATATAAATATAACAAATTTAGTATAAATATTTACTTTCAATTGTAATCATTCATAAAATCATATAAATAAATAAAACGTATAAGAGTGTGTTTATTTTTATGAAGCTTAATAAAAATCTACACGTTATATTTTCAAAGCTGTTGAAAAAGTGTTGAGTTCTTTCTCATATTTTAATATAAAGTAACTTTGTCAATATGTTATATAGCCCAGCTGTTTCTTATGATAACAATAGTTGAGGGCTTTACCGGGTGGTTGTATGAGGATGGATAAGCTTCATTAGGCGGGCACCGTACTCACTTGTTCACCAGTCAGTCGCGGACGGCTTGCTTTTTTTTTTTTTTTTTTTTTTCTAAACGTGCCAGCCAGCCCAGTTAGCCAGCCTGACTGTCGTTTGTGTAGATAGATAGGGATTACATTCAGCTCACCAATATTGTCACTACCATAACAATAGAGTTTTTTAACAATACAATTTGACGAGTAATATGATAATTTTTTTTTTTTTAATAACATTAGCTTTGTTCATTTATATCAATTTCATTATATATTTTTTATTATTCTTTTCAATACATTTTTTTATAATATTTATGGTTGAAATATTAACGAATTGAATACTAATTTTTTTTATTGTGTTCTTTGTAAAATTCAAAATTTAAATAATGGAAAAATATAACTTTTTAATGAGGGAAAAATGAATTCTTTGTCAATTAATATTAAAATATTATGCTATAAATTACATTGATCATTACACATTAATACAGTATATATATATATATATATATATATATATATATATATATATATATATATATATATATATATATATATATATATATATATATATATATACATACATACATACATATCATGACGCTATAAATCCCTTTCGGGGTAAGCCAACAACACAGATGTTTTATCCTGACCCAGTGATAGACCTCCACATATATATGTATATATATATATATATATATATATATATATATATATATATATATATATATATATATATATATATATATATATATATATATATGATGTCTTAAAAAATTACTGAATAATATAAATATATTTTAAAAGAAAAAGAAGGAAAAAAAACTGCTGTGCACTTATTTTATATTTGGGTCCGACTTGTTGCCTACATTTCAGGATACTGACTGTTGGAGTGTTTGCCAAGAATGCTTAACAATAAAATGAATATCATGTAAAACAGAAATAAAAAGTCATAAAATCTAATCAAAGAGTTCTTTTGTAATACATTCAGATGATTGCAGAGATTATAATAATAAAAACATTTTACTGTCTGCATTTTTTATTGAACTACATTTTTATACGTAAGAATTCTTATGACTATTAAAAAATATATTTCTGAACAAACAGAGAGAGAGAGAGAGCGAGAGACAGAGAGAGAGAGAGAGAGAGAGAGAGAGAGAGAGAGAGAGAGAAGAGCTATAAAATGAACTTTGACATTACTAATTTTATTATTATTTCTCCCCGAATCACTTGTTGATGTTAGTATTGAATGAATGCTCTGTGTAATTCAGATTTCATGAAAACTCATACATTAATGTATAATAAAATATTGAATAAAAAAATCAATCAGTTGTATATGAGTGTGATTGATTACCTTAATAAAAGAAAAATAATCTATTGGCTACGGGAATGAGTGTTATTTGCGCAGACAAACGTGCGCATAAAATTTTATGTACAGTAAAGTACATTGAAAACACCAAATGAATTTTATTCGTAAGAATCAAACAGGTATTTTTAGTTTTAACAACTTTTTGAAATTAAAATTAACTTTTTCAAATAATTTTGTGTTGCAGCATATTTTTTGCTGTTCTTATATATTATGATTAAAATAATAACAGTAAAAATATTCATAAATCAGTGCAATCTTCTTTATTCTATTTAAAAATCAATATCTAAGGTAGTTAATTTTTTTTGTTCCAGATAAAAAATTGAATAACTATTTTCTTTAAGTGCTACCTAAAAAAATTATTATCTGTTTAACAAAGAAAATTAACAAAGTATTATCGAAAAGCTGCATGCGAATATGATTTTTGAAAATATGACGTCAAAGATTCATCACATGATACACAGTGTCGTTAGCGAAGAGTAAATTCACTTTCACCGACGTCCGCTGTCGTGCACCACATTTCGAATAAAAGGAAGTCCAATTAGTGAAACACAGAATCAGATTTTACGTCATGAGAAAGCAAGGTGGTTTTCTATTGAAAAAACTTATAAAAGACTAAATTTAATGTATTTTATTATGTTCATTCTTGTTGAATATTATGTTTGATATTTTATTATACTTTATATTTCCTTTCTTGTGCTATTCTTGTTATATATATATATATATATATATATATATATATATATATATATATATATATATATATATATATATATATATATATATATATATATATATATATATATATATATATGTGTGTGTGTGTGTGTGTGCAACAATTCGTAATATCAAAATAAGGGTAACTTTTTCTTGTAAAATACTTCTTTCATTCATAAATAGGAAATATTTTTAAGCATAATTGTTATTTAACATGAAGCTTTCAATATATTTTCTCTGTCATTTCAATAAAAATAAAAGTTTTAAATTATTATTTGATTATATAGTAAGATCATTATCTACATAAACTGATGATATATATATATTTTTTAGTATATAATTTTAATTTTTTTTTCATCTATTTGAAACAACAAGTTGAGAGATGGTGAACGAATATTTTATGTGCACCACAAAAGCTGCGTGCTGCACGCGCTGTTCTCTATAACAGAGAGCTAGCCCCGGCAACAGGTGTGATCGACCCGCCGACTTTGCTATACTTTTAACACCCCCTCTAACCCCCCAAACCACCCCGCTACATATACTCAACCCACCAGCCAAGTATAAGCCCTTAGCTGCTGCTGTGGTTTAGAGACACACATATATATATTATATCCATGTATATTTCTCTACCACCAGAAGAGAGAGGCTTCATGATGATGATCATGATGATGAAGTTGTAAAGAGAGAATCTTGTGAGATTTACAATCCCTAGTCATATAAAATCTAATCTAAAATGTCATACTTACTTCTACATATATATATAAAAAAATTGACAGATATTAAACCAAGTACTTTCATATCATTTTTATATTTACTTTATTTATTTACATTTAAGCTAAAAACTATTATTACATATAAATGCAATATTTATTTGTATGATTATTTTAATAAACTATTTATTATCAGCATATAAAATATCATTTAAATATTAAATTTTGTTTACTTTGATTATTTTCTTTAAGTTTCTTAAGTAAATTTACTAAATTTGTTAAAATGCATTTTTATTTTAAACTCCTCCTTCTGTACTTATTTTGAATAATCAGTGTATTTATAAGATAAAACGAGAGAGTAAAAATGGAAATGTTCAAGAGAGGGTTAAAAGTTGTTAAGTTTTTAAGCCTCCAGCGTAGAGATAACCTGGAAATGATGGAGAACTTTTAGCTAAAGGGAGACCTTCAACTTTATTTTTTTTATTTTTTTTAATGCTATATATAATGAAAACTTAGTGCGTGAATTTTAAGTAAGCTGTCGCATTAATCATAGTAAAATACCAAGAAAATAACAGCTTTTTTATACCAAAAAGGAAAATCAATGTTTATATTATTTACTTTAAAAAAAAAGGGAAAAAATTATAATTAAGGTTGTTAAAAATAATATGTTTATAAATATATGTTTATTGGGTGGGAAGATATTTGAAGCAAGATAAATTATTGATTATAAATTTTCTGGGGTCTTGGACAAAATGTGATAAGATCAAATGCTGTAAGCTGCCTGAACACTGCGTAAGAGTTCTATAATGATATCTCAAGAAGCATCATTGAAAATATAGGACAGATATGGCATTGTTCAAAATATAAATCCAAGATATCAACTATATAATTAATTTGATGGCAAAAATTTTAATCATTTATTTAAAATTTGACATCTAGCTATCTATTCTCTTATATAATTTCAATATTAATTAACTCATATTATATTTTGTTGGTGACTTTTATTTCTTAAGAATAAGTTTTTTTTTATTAAATCACTTCAATATATGTTTTAAAAATAATTATATTTAATATAAATTTTCTACTTATAAATAAAATTGTGATAAATATATTAATTTATTATAAATCTTTGAGTTTTAGCATATTATGTGAACAATGCTGCAATTTATGATGTTGTACACAGAGTTAAAATGTATTTCAACCCATGTGTGTGGCTCCATAGCACCTGTCGATAATATAGGAACCATTACAAAAAAGGTGTAGCATAATATGATATTTATTATTATTAACTTTGCAAATGCTTTAATTTTATTTAATTTTGAAACGATATTTGATCAAAATAAAAGGTTGTTAAAACTTATTTTTATTATTATCATTCGTCCAATTATTTACGTAATAGATCAATTTTTTGGAACGTGTTAAGAGTAATACCTATAGACATTCAAATCCACTTACCTGGCAATTCTAAAAAGTTTGAAGTTCTACGTTGACGATATCTGTTAAAAGCTAGAGGTCCCAGCTCCTCTGAATCTCTGCTGATCTGCGAATCCCTGCTACTACGACGAGAAGCCAGGTATGCAAGACCAGTTCGTGACCCTGAAGTACCTGCTACTGAAGGAGACCTTGGTCTGCCGATACTTTGTCTTCTTGATCCTCCTGAGGGAGAGCGACCTCCGTGGTACGGTCCAGGAGAGGGTGGACCAGTGCTTGGCTCCTCCATCAAATCAGTTAAATCAGAAGTTGATCTCCGACAGCGACTAAGAGGAGTTGATGCAGTAGCATGAGATGATGAGCATGACATTCCTTCTTCGCTCATTGTTTTCAATTTAATATTTTTTTAATTTAAAAAGGTTTATATCATTATATTTTAATATGTAATAAAGAGAATAAAATTTAAGCGCCCTTCTCTTATTATACACTGTTGCAAACTAAACTCAAAAAACACCGACTCCTAACTTTACGTTCGTTCAGAACAAACCAACGAATGAGTTCCCCTCCACATAGTAGAGTAGATAGACAGAGAAAGCAAACCGCGCAACATACAAAACTTCCAAAGATGCGCGCGCATTTCAACTCAATAGAAACAGAAAAGAGAGCAAAAAAGGAAGGGAAAAAAATTAGATGAGAGGGAGTACAGATTCAAAAGATTCATGTTGCTATTCATAAAAGTAAAAAGAGATGTATTTGAAAAAAAAATGAATAAATTAATACCTTTTTTCATAGACTACACAATATATAAAAATGAAATGCATGACGTACGTAATCTACAGTATCATATAGAAAAAAAAATTACACACACACACACACACACATATATATATATATATATATATACATATATACAATTATAAATAATTTAAAAAATAAAACACTGACGTTTTGAAACTATATTTTTAAACACACATGTCAGTCCACTTGTTGTTATTGTTAAATATGTCACGCATTATAAGCACGAAAAACAGAATAATAAAATACACTTATTTTATAATGTGTTCTGAAACACATAAATGATATATGGTTGAATAGATACTCACAATTGCCTCACCCTATTTTTTTTATATATAATTTTAAATCAATAAAAGCTGAAAAGCTTGTATGCAATTGTATATGGTGGATATAGCAGACAAAAGTACTTCTATACATATATGTACGAGAAAGCCTTTGTATGTTTGCAAAAGACAGTTCGACACAATGCTTAAAACCATCATTGCGTGTCTGAAGTGAACTGGGAAATTCTGAGCACAAAAGGACCATAATATTTGAGCGGCGAAAGTCAATGACTATAAAGTAGACTTATTTTATATTTGCTTTACGCGTTTGAAAATTTTACTTTGTTATAGAAGATTTATATATTTTTTGATTATGCTTCAATATAAATTTTATGTAATATTTTCATTTGTCAAAAGCTTATATTATTAATAAAAATTAAGTTTAAATTATTTATAGCTTTTCATTTGATGGACATAAAAGGAAATATAACAAAAGTTTATAATGCTCACAATAATTTCAGTGTATAATTTATATTTGAGAGTACATATTTTATAATTATGGCACTTACATTGACATTAATTCTCTTTATTTTACATAAATTTTGTCTCTTAAGCTCCTTGACATATGTAGAATTTATACAACACAAAATTGTCCAATTTCAGTAGCAGTTTCTTTCTTACATCAAATAAATGAGCCACATGAGAATAATATTTCACTGTCACTTAAAAAAAAAGAAGTTAAAAACATTTACAAAAGCACGAGTCACTAAAATTATACTCATAAATTTTGAATTTCATTTGTAAGCCACGTTAGATTATTAAAAATTACACTTTTTAATAATAATAATAATAAATAAACACTGTACGTATTTTTTTTATTGATATGCAACATAATGTATATGACATGACACGACTAATCAATTCTTTTATTAGAAACGGATTGAGTAAATTAATCTTATAATGATATACATTCTATTCTGTCAATATTTAAGCGGGATAGCTCCTGAAAAGTTTACAAATTTTTGGACATGTTGTTAAAAAATATATACATAAAAAAAATAGTATCCAAGTTGCTGGCAAAATTGCTTTTTTTTTTTTTTTTAGACTTAAAGCCCTTGTCAACTTACTTTTTTATCATTTAGAAAACTAGATTGATAATTACCACACCTTATTATCCATGAATTAGACACCAACACGTTGATTTTGTATTTATTTTCGTTTATTTTCCTTTTTACGGTTATATCACATATCTGACGTCACAGTGTGCCGATGGGGCCGTGATAGGGGTAAAGAACTTGAGGGAGGGGCTTAAATTTATCACGTGACCAGAGCGGTGACTGTGATTGGCGGTGGTACATTGTGACGTCAGATACGTGATATAACCGCAAAAAGGAAAATAAACGAAAATAAGTACAAAATCAAAGCGATGGTGTCTAATTCATGGATATTAAGGTATGGTAATTATCAGTCTCGTATTCTAAATGATAAAAAAGTAAGTTAACAAGGGCTTTAATTTAACTTGCTTGGGTTATTGAACTTGCTTATGAAATTTCTGGTAATCTTGCAATATATTTTTAAACAAATTGAGTAATTATTATAATGAATCAAAATTTGATTTTAATACGTAATGCATGTGCGTGTTTAGTCGTCCCCTTCATTTTTCTTAGCCCCTGTAAAGTATGCTAATTGTCGGACACACATAGTAAACAAAAATCTACTCTACTGCGTAGAATTTACAATAAGATATTATTACATTATTATTTTGAAATTAGCATCACAATCTATTATTTATATTAATATTTAAAATTTAAATAAAATATGAGTTCGCCTAAAATTACAAAATTTGTACTAGATAAATGATATTTATATATTTTATGTTTTATTTTAAAACAATCTTAATTTTTAAATATGATTATAAGGGTACATATTTCAACGCCAAACATGATCACTTGTAGCAGTTTATATATATATATAATATATAATTATATATGTATATATGTTTGTGTGTGTGTGTGTTTGTGTGTTGTGTGTGTTTGTTTTCCCATATATTAATTTTTTTCTTGTTAGTACCTACGCTATTCAGTTAATTATGCTTTTTTTTCTTCTCTCCTTTCAGTATTTTTCATACATTATGCCATATAGTTAAATGTAATGTCTTATGTTTATAGTATTAATTTCATTATTTTTAGTATGTGATTTTATATTTACTCAAAAATGTTATTATTATTTTCTGTTGGGATAAGGTGCAGTAAGAGTGGGCCAGACGTTTTTTCAGATTTTAACCTCGCTTTTTTTTTAAGTATAGTTCCTATGTTTGTTTTTTTAAATAGAGACAATTATTTTGTATATTATATTATATAAATATATATATACAGTATATTATATGTATATAATGTCTATATTATTTTATAATTTTATATTATAAAATATCAAAAGATTTTAAAGATTTCAGAAGAATAAATATTTTACTTACTGTCTCGTTGTTATTTATCTATATTTGAATGTATATATAGTTTATTGACACCATTTCACCTCACTAACAGTTATATTGTTTTCTTCAAACATGCTCTATTTTCCTGTAAGTTACATCATAGATATGATACTCGCATCAACGATCCACTTATATTTCTAACTCAAAAGATAAGGTAGTCAAGTGAAAATACTAGAAATTTCAAATAAAAACATCCTTTGCTGGGGAAAAAAAATATTATAAAAAATTCTCAAACAGAAGCACATTGATATAGCAATATATTTTTTTCGTTATAAATATATATAAAATTTAATAACTTAAATTCAAATTAAATTATATTTTTATTTGAAAAGTAAATGATATTAAGCTACAAATTTTGTTTAAAAAAATGAAAAGATTTTTGTGATGATTTAATAACTTTTGCTTGTTGAGGTGAATAGAAAAAAAAAGTATATATATATATAATATGAAAAGAGAAAGATTATATGATTTCGTTTTGCGATTCATTTATGTGTAAAGGAATTGACAAGGTGGAAAAAAACATGAGGGAAAATATATATAAGAGGTTTTTCTTTTTCTTTTCCAGTAGGAACTTTTTTTTTTATTCTTTTTAAAAGTATTGTCTGTTTCTTTTGTGAGGTGAAAAAAAAAAATAAACTGAAGTGTTTGAAAGGTGATGAAAGTAGATTGGTATAGCTTGATCGAAGATTGGAGACATATATATTTTTTCTTCAAGTTTTCCGTGTTCTTGCATAAACTATTTTTTATTTTGATAGAATATAACTTTATGACAATTCTGTATAGTTTCATGAAGAATTTTTAAAAATATATATTTTTGACCTTGATAACTATACGTATTTTATTTTTATGATACATATATGAATGTAAAATAAAATATTGTAAGAAGGTAAAAAAAGGTTAAGAAAAAAAATCATCACTGATGTAATCCGCTTATACTTTATTTAAAGCTGATATTTACCTCGTATCCATCTAATAAAAATATT